>JAQIUQ010007725.1:0-204726 GCA_030378365.1 Hybognathus amarus | reverse complement strand
TTGTGGTGTTAACAGTTGTTTAAATTTGCTGTTTGTTCAGTGTCTTTAACACTGCTTACCATCAGTCATCAGTGTCATTACTGGAAGGCGACAAAATTCAAGTTTGCAGTTACCAATAGAACAAATAGTATTGCAAACAAAATTTGATTGAAATCACGAGGGGAATCATGATGACGTCTGGGCGTTTAAAGATAGTTGCAGAACAATGATGCAGGTTTTGCTGGGGTTTTTTTTTCCTGATTACAGTACTGTACATCAGTTTAATTTAGTAGTCCACTCAGACAGCTATCTGTACATTTGACATGACATCCAAATATTAGTTATCGACAGAATTAAGCAGTAAACCTGTGGTGTAACTAGTACAAAATGTCTAGATGTGGGTCCAACTAAAGGAATGGACTCAAATTTTCACAATTTTGCCACAACTGAAGACTCATTACGTTATAGTATTTGGCAGATTCTTAATAAATTTCATTCTGTTTACATAGAATGCTGATGTGCAACAAAGCTGTAATTACAAATATGCTAAAATAAGCCTGTTGGTTCTCTTAAATGCTCCAAGAGGAAAACACTCTACGATGGATTTAAATGTTGTCCAAAAGACACTAAAACATGCCCTCAAATATTCAACTTTTCTGGACTTTCTTTCTCAACTTTTCAAAAAAAAAAAAAGAAAAAAAGAAAAAAGATTACCACTTTATTTCTTACACAATGGATGAAAACTCCAACAATGTACAGGTTATATTCACATTTAAGTTGTCAAACATCACTTTGTTGAAAAGCAGTGTATCAAGATTGAAGCGATGTACTATTTTGCTTTAGTTTTACGAACAATGCATGCGAGACATTTTGAAAATGCAAATGCATGGAAGTGTGGCTCATAATGAACACACAGACAAACAGATTTCAGTCATGTGTACATAAACTAAGTGTTATAATCTTTCAATTCTAGAGACAAAGGACTGGCATTTCAGATACAAAGGAAAATTGGAAATAATTAAACCAAACTAATTCTTTCTTCAACATTCATTTGAACCTAAATGTTCAGAGCCGTGTATATTTAGCTCTGCACATTTCTGAAAACATGTTGGGACATTACATTACGTTATAAGAATTACAGGATAACAGATTTGCTGTTAAGTAAAAATAAAAAGGCAGAAAATATTTCAGGTACATTTGTTCTTCAACAAAGTATGAGACCACCTGTAAAGAAAAGTCTCCTTCCTTCAATAATATTTCTCATCACAACGCTTTTATTTATCAGAATACATGTAAGATCTACTGAAACTGAAGGGGAGAAAAAAATGCAAGGGAACTCTTGAAAAGCACTCAAAAACTTATGCCTTGAACACTTAGTTAGCTTATACTGTATGTAGTGTCAGCCAAAATCTTCACATCTTGGTGAAAGTTGATAAAGTGGCTGTATTTTAGCATTATGACGCTTAAAGACCACTACAAGCAATCATGGTTGCCCAGCATTATGTTTATAACAATAATTTAATCACTCAGAAATAAAGCAAAGTTGAAATCCACTGGCTCTATGCTCGAAGTGAGAGAGCAACAGAGGTTAACAGACAGAAAACAGTTATCTGTAACCTGTAAACAGCAGAAACAAGTATTTTACATGAGAAACAATAGAAAAACAAGTGTTATAGGGTGGGAAAGTGAAGGAAGTTACTTGAAGGAAAGTGATAGTCAGCGTATCCACTAGTCATCCATAATACACACTCATACACCCTCCACAAGCACTCTCTTGCATTACACAAACTGAACAGGATAACCACCTTTTGCATTCCTTCATATGGATGTTTCTGGATCTCCACATTTTCCTCCTCCTAGTTCATCCCTGAGGGTATCTGAAAACTTCTCTTCCTCTATGAAGAGTAGTGCTGTAACATGGCTGCTCTGTGGCAGGGCTTGTCAGTGCATGTGTATTTACATGCAATATAAGTCTCACGCTGCGATTCACAGGTGATGCTAGCTTGCTGCCTATTTCAGGTTGTGCAGAGCCTTTAGCACTCATTCTAAGATGCTAATATCGAGGGGGGAAGAATGGTCTTTTGGGTTGGTTGAAAGGCCCACTGCTGAAACTGCCACCGGGACGTTTTGTCCCAGGCAGGAGGGGCTCAGCGGTTAAGGGAGGGGGGCAGGGAACCTCTGGGAAACTGTTGAGAACGGAGTGCATGATGCTGGTTTGGTAAGTGGAGGAGGGGCAGCGGGGAGGAAGGGCGGCGGGGTCTCTTATTTGGGGAGTTGAAGGCTAGGCGGTTAGGGATGGACATGTGAGTACGAGGTTCACCTACTGGGGATGGAGGTGTAGTTGGGGTAGAGGGTGACGGTGGTGTGGGACTAGGGCCCTCTCGAATTCTGCCCAGGAGGGGTGGGGGAACTCCAGGGGTGCCAGGGCGATGAAGAGGTGGGGCGTGGCGCAGGGCAAATTGCTCTTTCACAGTGCCTGGCCGTGGGGGTTCACCTAACAAGGGAAGGGAGTTGGGGTTTGCCGCCTCTTGGAGGGGCACTACCACCGCTACCTCCAAGTCCCGTTCCATCGGGACGGAGATTGACAGGTGGGTAGGGTAGGACTCGAATCTATGGATACAAGGACACCACCAACCATAACAGTTGAGGTTGGGGAAAGGTGGTCTCTAGGAGGGGGTGGGATGTGAGGCATGGGTGGAAGTGGTGGTGGGACACGAGGCATAGAAGAGGGAAAAAAAGGAGGGGGATGGTGGTGCAGAGGAATGCCATGAGAAGGCCGTGTAAGGTCCTCACTTGCGTAGGGTGGAGGTGGGTACTGCAAAGGGGGCGGAGGATGAGCAGGGAGAGGAGGAGGAAGAGAAGGGACCAATCCCAATTCTTCAGAATTCTCATGGCCGCTGACTACGAGGGCGATGTGGGGGTGGGGATTCCATAAACTCCTCCTCTTCATACCAGTCCCCACCAACTCTAGAACTAGCATTGCTTCCCCTTCTTGGGCCTCTTCCAACCAAGCGGATGCTTTCAACCGTCTGAATGCGGTTTCCGTAATCGAGGGTTTCGATTGCAGCTCCCTCATTGGAGGATGAAGAAACAAGAGTCTCAATGCGATGGTAGCGGTCTCCATTGTCAGCCGAAGCTTTCTCTCTCCCTTGTCTTTCATCCCATCTTCAGATCCTCCACTTGACTTGCGAGAGGCTGCACTTTTCTTTATCTCACCGTCCATCTTTGATTTTATTCTCTTGATCCTGCTGCATGGCCGCTGAAGGAACGTTCAAACCCACTCCTTTCTCTTCAGCCCTTCTTCATCATTGGTTTTGGTCATAGCCTTGACCGATTTAGTCGCACTTGGGCTAAAGGCAGCAAGCCTCGAGGGTGGTGGGGTGCGGTAATCCCTGTCTCTTCCGCTCATTTTCTCCCAGAGCCTCTCGTGGAGTGATCACTGCATCCCAGGGGTCACTGTGATAGGCTGTGGGTGAAAGGTTATGCCCTCCAGACAGAACCCGCACTCTGGGGGTCATTGAGGACATTGGGTGAGTCCATGATTTCATCTTGAGTGGGTGTGCTACCGCTTTCATCTCGGACAGGGGTGCCGTCCAGGTTTTCCCCACCAACTAGGAGAGGGCTGTTGCTGCCCACGTCAGTCCAGGCCAAGTCCGAGAGCACTGAAACCAGGATTGCCCTGAAGGAAACTATTGATCTTAGACTCCAAGCTGGGCAATGCCACAGCCTGACTTTCACATGCTGCCTCTTTCTTCTCCTTTTTTCTCGTTCCCTTTCTTTTACTTTTTCCCTTTCCTTTCCCTTCTCCCACTCTTTCCCTTTTCTCTTGCTCGGACTCTTGCTTGAAACTGTTGCCTGTGGGCTTTCAGGGTCTTCGGATGTTGTTGGGGTGGTTGTGGTGGAGATTGCTGCAGTTTTAGTGTCAGCAGAAGAGGATGTAGAGGCAGATGAAGATGGACCAGGGTCTGGAGTGGTGAGAGTGCCTGACGACTGATGAAAGGAGAGATGACAAACCTGCAAGATAGAGATTTAGTGAATATCAATTAGTTACTGGTTCAAACAGGTTTCCCAAACACTTCTACTTTCCAAACTGTCTTCCACTGACAAAAAGATTAGAAACCAATGGTGTAATGTGTCCTACCCTGCAGTTCGGGGCTGTGAGTCTGTGTTTTGGTGAGTACATTCAGGATGCTCTCAGGGGAGAAATCTACTTTAGAAAAAGGATGTTGGCTAGAGGATTGCGAATAGGGGGAATGCTGACAGGGGTTAAAGGAGGGGCTTCGGAGGCAGGAGGCGTGGCTGGATGGTGTGGTAGGTGTGCCAGGGAAGGACGGGACACAGGACTGACACCTGGGTGTTGAGAAAGAAGAAAACATGGTCATGAAAGGAGCTATAATGAACTAAGTCTTCTCAAACTCTTTCAGTTGTATTTATTTGTAATTCTGGAGCCTATCCTGCAAAAAGAAAACTCACCAGTGGTTTTCATTGCATTAGAGAGAGAGCTCAATAATGGAGCTCGCCTTGCCCAGATCCACATTGGCCAAGTTCACCGGCAGGGGGCCGCGATAAGGGCTGCTACAGGTGTGGTGGGCAAGGGTAAGGTGTTTGCAGGAGGTGTTTTGATTGGTTGATGACCCAGGCACAGTCTTTGTGGGAGTTGCTAAAATCAGGAATGGTTAGAAGCAGTAATCTGGGAGCCTTTTGTTGCTGAGGCATTTGTCATCTTGGACACAGAGGAAGACTTGACTCTTTCTTCTCGTGACTCGAGGACAAATGACAACTATGTCAGTTAAATCCTTGCATTACATAGTAGCTACTGAACATTATCTTTATTCCCCTCACTCCTCTTGCTTCTCTCCTCACTCAACGATTCCAGAACTTGCTGTTGTTTCCTCTTCCTCAGACATGTCCATGTCCTCAATATCTTTGCTGTCCTTCTGTTGCTCCAATCCTCTCCCCTGTTTCCATCCCCAGTGCCCGTATTCTTCCTGGAAATCATACCATGGAAGGGTGACTCTGAGCCAGTGGGGACGGGGGCATCCTCAGAGGGGACGGATGGGAGATCATCGCAGACTGGGCAGTGTGGCCTTCAGAGCATCCAGCTTCCGCTTCAGGGCTACACACGCGATTGGCAAAAGCTTTATAAGCCTATAAGAAATAGTGAGGGGTTTGAGAGAAGCATAATATGATATAAATTGATAGTTGTGTACATCAATAGGCCAATGTTTGGCATTTTGAAACTGGCACTAACCATGCTCCCTTGGTTGATGATCAGAAATCTAACCTCGAGAGAGCACATTCAATTCTTCTCAAATATATTTGGGTAATAAGTTGTGTTTGCCAAAAGAAGCACGTTCACAAGAATGTAAACAAATCTGAGTTCAGAGTTGTTAACTCACATTGGCAACAATTTTGACCTCTTTGTACTGCATCTCGTAAAAATGTCTGGGTTTCCAGCGCCTCCAGCAGCGGTGAGTCCTGTTTTCATCTGGCCCTCCAGAAATGCCACAAATTCCTGCAGCTTTGTACCTCCCTCCTCAAAGTCCTTTGAGAATTTATCCCTCCTGCTTTATCTACGGATGTAAGGAGAAAGACATTTGAAAAGCCTATTTTCCACAGTTATATATTGCAGTTTTTGGGAAGCATTTAATTACCTTTTAACCTCTTGAGGGCCTCAGTGCTCGCAGACATCCACTCATGAGAGCAGTTAACTGCTTCTCTCTCAAATCACTCTCGTCTAAAGAGTGCTTGTATGACATTAACTGATCTACAAAATCATGCGGCTGACAAGAGAAAAAGACATTAATTTTCAGTTTAATAATTAAACAGAAATAAACAGGCAGAAAAAAGTTCTACTAAATCTAAAGACAGATCATGACTTACTACAAACTCTGCAACAATTTTAGATTTCAGAGCAGTTTTAGGGTTGACTGGGGCTGCGAGAAAAAAAAGGGTTATGTTTATTTTTTTTTTTCGTTGAGAATTATTGGACAGCTATTTGTTAATGTATGCGCTCTTCATTATATTCAGCAACAACGTTTTCTCCGCAAACATATTAGAATCAGTGTTTGAGAAAATTGCAGTAAGTACAATAAAAAATTGTTTTCCATTTATTTTTTTTTAGAAATGTGTTATTGCTTTATTATAATGACAATACAAACAATTATTATTTCTATTTTTATTTTTAAATAAAATGTTTTATTATTTGGTTGTTTATTGTACTTCAAATGCCATGAAAGTAAAAAGGTCTATTTACATGGCAAACACAAGGTAAACAATACAAGATATACAACAATTTCCAAAACATTCTTTATTATATATAAACATGAATTAATATTCCTAAAGGCCCTGATTTGCAGCATTCCGAAGTCTGATATATTTTTCGCATCAGAAACTTTCGCACGTGGAAAAAAAAAATCAACCTTTCGTCGCTTATGTCAACCATGCTTACACACGCCTCGAAACTTCGTCCGTCATAAAATTAATCGGATCGGGTTCGATTTTCTGCGTTTTTCGCATCCAGAGCCAGCATTTTGAGAGGTCTTTTGACAATTCAGGGCTGGAGGGAGCTCGTCCTCAAATCATTGCACATTTGCGCCGTGCTTTCAGTTTCGGTTTTCAGTTCGAATCAAGTGTTTATGTTCTCTCTCTATATTGGATTATGAAATTAATAAACCTCCCCTTTCAATCAGATTGAAATTTAGGATCGAATAAGATGTGATTGAGCAGCCAATTCAATAACTAATGTATTATTTGGGCACGCACAATATATAACAGCCTAGTTGTTTTGTCTGCCCAGCGCTTCAACCGGGCCGTGCGCGGGTGTGTGTGTGCGTGTTTGTGTGTGTCCATACCTTAGACATACTGCCAGATCTCCGTTCAGAATCGATTGGTTTACGGAAATTGGTGGTCTTGTTTTTAATATGTGGCTCCAGAATCGCTAGCAAAGCATCAAACTGTCCCACTGACATTCTGAAGTAAATTTGAATCGCTTGGGATAAATTCGACTCTTGATAAGGAGGTGAAACTCTCCTTCCTCTCTGCGCAATTTCAGGATTGGATGGACTAATATTTCTTCTTTCTTCTCTTCAAATGAGAGAGGGCAAAAAAATCATCCTCACTGCTCTGACGAATCCATTTGGTATTTTTGCGTTTTTTTCCCGCAAAGGTTTAATAAATACGCATCAGATTCGGTGTGCAAGGTTTCTATGCGTGACGAATTTTAGGCTGACGAACACGAAAAAACGCATCCGAAAAATTTCAGTACTCAGTGTGCTATGGCCTTTAATGCATTAAAATGATTGAACGCTAATAAATAACTGAAGCAGGTGAAATTGCGTCATTAGTTAAGTTAGATGATCTCAGAAATCAGGAGATTCTCTCACTGAGCATTTTCAATGGCACAAGCACCTGCAACCCTGGTAGGCAGAAAATTTCTATTTGAACCTCTACTAACCCAATTTCGCGCCACTCAACACAGCAAATGTTTTCACTCCAATTACCCAGTAAGCAAATTAATTTAAACAATCAGTCCAAAACAGCACTAATGAGAGATGGCAGTTAAAATAATAACCCTAACCCTAAGCTTGCGTTCAATTTCAGTGAATTATTCGATTTCCAGCGTTTCGCTTTTAAAATCACAAGCTGTCATATTCCGTAGCGCAAGCCTTTATGCTGTGTGAAATACAGACTGAACATCAAAACATTGCACCACTGTATGGCCCAGATGTAGGGATGGCTCGAGTACCACAATTTTGGCTTCGGTACCGAATACCAGAACCTAATAACTCGGTATCGATACTAAATCGATACCACAGTCGGGGGAAAAAGAGTCTAAATTTAAGTGAATTGAAACAATTTTGACTGCTTGAAACTCTCAACTACCATATGTGCAAAGAAAAGTATAAAAAAACAAAAACAGATAAAAAAAAAATCAGTCAAGGAACATACAGTAGGTAAAATTTTGATTTTGGAAAAGAAAAAAAACCCTGAAATTATACAATTAATAATTTCTTTTTAATAAAATATTTTTAATTATTAATATCGTAATATCTATGTAATAATAGGTTAATATCTATAATAATAGATTAACATATAATAATAGAATAATGAAATGACATGTAAACCATTAGCTGTCATGCATCAACAAAGAATTAATTATCAACATTTATAGCGTTTATTCATCTTGGTTTGATTACTGTTTGGGTTCAGAATATGCATATAATGTATTGCAAAAAGTAATGTTAAGATGCTAAACATGTATTAGTATATGACATTTTTAGGTCATTTTATTACTGATTGATCTAGATTAATCAATGCTATATTGTTAGGCCAGGTTCCTTGTTGACAAATTGTAGGCTAATATTATTAACATTTATATTACTACCATCTCTACTCTCTCTCTCTCTCTCTATGGGTCGCCACAGCGGCAATAATGCCATTAATTTTTGCTATTACTTTTATTCTTTATTAATTCAAATTAAATGAATATGTTTGTTTAAAATTGCAAAAATGATGAGACCTAAACTGAATTGGTTCCAGCGTGTCATGCAAGAAGATTTGATCTCTCGTGTTTACCATATCATATTTAATTGATAAGCTCTTATGTGCGCTGTTCAGTGTTCAATAAAATACTAAATTAAATCAGTTGAATGATGAACTCACCAGTCGATCTCTGAACTCTTTGAACTAGTCAGGATGAGCAACTGACGAGCGCTTCGGCAGATTTGTTGCCTCCCATGATGGCAACACTTTATTGAAAGCAACAGGTGGTGCATTGAGGTCTGTTACTTTACTATTCTCATTACTTTAGCAGGCAAAGTAATGCCTTATTTCACTGATACTACTCTCTCTATTTATTAATTTCGGGTGTGTAGAAATTCGAATGAGCTTCGTTTGATCCATCGTGTTCCTTCGTTTGCCGGTTTCGCGGGACCCGCGTCAGTTTCGGTAGCGCACTGCCGCCTTGTGGAGAACTTCGGAACAGCAGCGTATGAAATACCGAATTCAACAAAATGATGATATTGTACCGTTTGAAATTTATTATATACCGGTATTTTTGCAATACCGGTATACCGCGCATCCCTAGCCAGATGATACACATACTAAGTTTTTCAGGGGCTGGATAAAGCGACTCAGCGTCTTGCTTAGTAAAAGTTTTGATGCTCTCTCGCACAAACTGCGCACAGACATCAGGGTTTCCCATACATTCATTAATTTGTGAGCGGCCCGCCACAATATCAACACTGACCGCCACCGCATTCTATTTTCAGGTTTTGATTTTATTGTTGAGCTGCACTGCTCCTTCCCCTCCCACTCATACAAACTGACAACGGAGAGCGCAAATGACCCCTCCTCTTTGAGCGCGATTATGAATCAAAATATGATCAGTGCCGATTGAAGGTCGAGTTGTTGCGGTGCTTATTCCTCAGATCGATCCGTGAAATTAAATGGTCAGTATAATGAACACTATAGTTCTAGAAAGTTCAGTCTATGTTAAATGCTGTCGTTCTTCCACCACGAGTTGCGCAATATACTGAAGAATGGTCATTTTTTCCTACTCCAATCAGTCATTCAAAAAATCATGGCAAACGGACGTTGGTAGGTTTAATATATTACAGAGCCACCATATTATATTATTACTGATAAAGAGATGTAGGCCTAAGTGTGTTATCCGAACTTTAATAGCATGGAAAGACATACTGTGAGCAGCACAATGAGGTGTTTCTCACTTAGCTATTTCTGCTCGAGGTCTTGATTATGGCATTTTCTTCGAGGTTTAGAAGCCAGTATTCCTGTATTTGGTCTTTTATGAATTTAATAAATAACTCTGTCTCTCTTTTTACTTCTACTCCTTACGGCTATCACACAATTATCTGTAGGCTACTTTCTACTCTTTACATTTTAATAAATAGCCTACTGTTATGGCATTTTCAATTTGTTTTTATTTCTGCTTGACATCGTAAAAAAAAAAACTATCCAGATAAATCGCTATCTAGAGTGTATTTGATTGTGGTTGGATGAGAAGTACATATACCATCCATTACACCTGCAAGAAGTGTCGCACGCATTGATTGTCACAGTCACTCCGTTTCGGTCTTTTGTATTTATCTCTTGGTAAAAACTGTTTATAATATATTTAATATGCGAAGCGGCAGCGCACGTATTACGGCAGGAATCAAGCGCGTCCCCTGGAGTTCTGCATGTTAAGCCTGCCACTTATCAGCCAATGAAAAAAAAAGAAAAAGTACTACACAATAGCCAATCAGGAAATAGTATTATTGTATCTGGGTAAGATTTAATGCAAAAAAGAAAAAATTATATCCTGAAATTGTTCGCATTGATCTCTCACTCCTGCTGCTCTTTCTTCAAAACTTGAGAGCCCTGTTGTATAATTCAGCATAGTACGATGCCAGGATGGTATCAATCAGGAAGGTATCAATCAGGATTATTTTTATTTTTTGATTAATCACTTTGATGAATAATTCAATTGACAGCACTAATGTTTCAAAATGAAAAGTGTGAAGGGGAATCCATTGCATTTTTCTGGCCCTTATTTCAAATAGACCGGCCAAACCGCGAACCACTTACTGAAGCAGTCACGTGGTACAGCCAGCGCAAGGCTTCAAAGCGTTCACCACATACGTCAGCCGACACAAGCCTCGAGCGCGTTCACAGAAATCATCCCGAATTACTCGACACGCTTCGAAGCTTCGATACGGGAGGACACATCACTAATTATAACATGCTTACAATAGGCCCCTGTGGCACAAACAACCCCCACCCCCTCCCCTCCGTACCAAAACCCCACACCACCACGAATAGAATCTAATTGTGTGGAAACACTGGACATATTTCAGTAAATTCAAATTTTTTCCACACATTTTGAGGTTAGTTTATTGATTTGTCATGTGTATGTTGCTGTTATTAACGATTCTGATTCAATCCATGTTTGTAGTATGCATATGCATTTAAGTACAGGCGGTTGATTTAAGCCAGGTACTTTTTGGCATCCCCATGTAGTCTGGTTCGGTATCTCAAATTGACTTGTCTAAAATGTAAAACAAGCTCTTTGCTGTTGCACTGTATATTAGGGGTGGTGGAAAAAAAAATCGATTCTTAGATGCATCGTGATGTCAGACATGGACTATTCTGAATCTAAACGTTAACTGATGACATAATGTTGACGGGACACAAAAGGCACCAGGACAGTCTATGCATGATGGTTGAGCGATAAAACCCTAACTTTAAAATTTAGCATAACTTAGGCTTTAAGAAGGGAAAAAGGACCTGGGAAATGAGGAAGGGCTCCAGACTGAGGCCCCGTCCACACTGACTGCGTTCTAAAGTTTAAAAACGGAGAATTAAAAGGAAATACTATCTTCCGTCCCACACCAGCGTTTTATCTGCGCATCACGAATTGATCTCAGTCCACATTCACATCAGTCCACCAACACTGGGCATGTGCGTGCCAGTGTAAACAGGAAACGGATTGACTATTCCTCAGATTAAGGGAAGGGGGACGGGTCATGTGATGGGTGGCTGACAAATCAGGGAAGGATCCGACATGACTGATGACACCCAATCATAGAGCCGAGCGTGAGTCTCTGCGTCACCGCTTCTAAAGTCCCGTCTTTACTGAAACGCCCTACAGAGATTCAAAACGCAAAACGGACGCTGATACTTCAACAATGGATACAATTTATGTTTGATTATGTTCCTGAAAATGACGATAGTAATCTAGCTCTATGTGCTGCGCATTTTACGGAAGACAGCTTCCAGAATCTCCACGAGTTCAACACCGGATTCAACAAGAAACTGTTACTAAAACATGAAGCAGTTCCGACTTTAAAACAAGAGTCAGCCGTGTTGGGCCACAATCTGTAAGTAGGCTAAGACTTCATCATTTTAAATGTATTTGGATGTATAATTCCAGACATAGCCTTGTGTTTTATTTTTTTCAAATGCCAGCACATGGCTTTATAGCCACTACTAGTTAGCCTATGCTATTTTGTGTCTACGACAAATGCGTACAAACATTAGGGACCTGAATTTTCTATAAGTACCAATGTTTTAAACGTATTTTTCATCTATAGATGCTTTATGACGTTATTTTTGATTTTGCCAACGCTGTTTGAGTATAACATTAGTAGCCAGTCAGTTGCTATTGTTGCCAGTCAGATGCTATTGTGTAAAATAAACGTGTATAAAGTTAAAAAAATTTAGCAAATTATCATCCTGAGAGAATGCAGCGCGAGCTCATGAAGCTCCGCCCCTTGTGCCGGCAGGAGCAATCTTATTTGCATTTAAAGGGCACACACTAAAAACAGCACATTTTTCTGAGCCCCCAAAAATTACAATTTAAACATGCTGTAAAAAAAATTATCTGTTGGATATTTTGAGCTGAAACATTCACATTCTGGGGACATCAGAGACTTATTTCAATTAATAAGAGCATAATATGGGACCTTTAAACTTAATGGCAATAAGACTGAAGTACTCCTCATAGGCACTAACTTCTATTCTCTCTAGTTCATACAGTTTTTTATTATCCATTGATGGTTCCTCCGATTTTCCTTCCCGCCAAGTTAGGAACTTGGGGGTAATTTTTTACTTTTTCATTTGACGCTCACATCAATAGCATAACCTGGGGCCTCATTTATAAAACGTTGCGTACGCACAAAAGGCGTGCGCCGCTCTCTACGCAATAGTTGTTATTTATAAAAAGCAAACTTGACTGTAAAATGTGCGGTCCTTCACGCAAGCTCTAACCCAGGCGTACGCACAAAAACGGGTGAAATGAGAAAATGGCGACACCGTCGGCAGTTGGAAATAGGCTACACGTGAAAGTGTGTGAAACTGTAGACGGTTGTGTAAAATAAATGGCAATACTGCCTCTCATAAATAACACAAGAAGACTTAGCCCGTTTGATCGATCTGCAACAGAAAAGCAAATGAACACATTTCTAAAAAGAAAGTGAAATATGTTCTGCAATAATATTGTCATGTTATACAATTCATCCTCATAAATAAGATGGCAAACAGATCGAAATAATGTACAAAACTGATATTCTCGCCAATGTGTCCGTCTAACGGAGCAGATATAGATGCAATAGTAGTCAGATAGATAGATAATTAGGGAGATATAGCCTATAGATCAATAAATAGATAGATGTATTATTTGTCCACTTGGGGAAAGTTGTTTTCATAGTAAAAATGTCTTCATCAGCTACGGAATCATGGTATTCATGCATATACCTTTAGTTTGTTTTATTTTTGATAAAATAACGTATGACGTATGTCTCATCCATTCAGAAAGCTGCAAGAAATTACATTTGCGCTGAACTGTTTCCCATTTCCAAGTAGCCTAGATTAAAACCGACATCCGTAGCTTGTCAGATGCAGAATTAAATGGATGGAAATAAAATGCCCCATCACAATGCGTAATGACGCACAATGGCTGATATTGCGCTCTTAGAAATATGTGGAAATTAAATGGAAGGATTCAGAGTGAACGCATCATCTTCACAACAAAAGGTGTGGAAAAAATATATTATTTATTCAAAAATTCCCTCATTGTGCAGTTTATTTCTGTTAGGACAGTCTTGATTTCGCCCAACTCCTTGGCCACCTCTCTAATTGAATTAATGACTAGACGCTTTTTTGCCTCTGACTTTGATGTCCGACCATTTCTTTTTTATTTCGGCCACAGTCCGAGGTTGTGAGGCTACAGCATTTACGGCGTCTGCAACCTTTTGCCACTCAAGTGCCTTTTTGGCATTAGTAGGCTAATGCCCACACTGTGCCCTCCAAACAACATTTTTCTCCTCTTTTCCACCTCGCCAACGATAACTTCTACTTCACATTGAGTGAAGTTACGTTTTTATTATTTCCTCTCTGTGTTTAACATGATTTCGCAATCGATGAATATTAACTTGTGGGCGTTTCACGGACTATTTATGGGCAACTATGGGCGTGACATGAAGCCGCAAAAGCTGCGCTACATTTAGAATTGATTGTGATTTATTAAGGGAAAAATGCGTAGGATGTGCGTGCGCACGGTTTTATAAATCTGAATATTTCTGTGCGTACGCACGTCCTATGTTTCATCCGTACGCCACTTCTGACGCAAATCCTATGCAACGTTTTATAAATGAGGCCCCAGGTCTTGATATTTTCATCTTCGTAATACTGCTTGTCCATTTCTCACTTAGCGTAATTCTGCTGTTCTCTACTCATTCGCTTGTCACCTCTCGCATTGACTACTCTAGTTTACCACACAACTTGTACTTGTTGCTTTCCTCTTTTACGGTTTATTAACATTTTTTTTACTACTTTGATATTGTTCTTGCTGCTACTTTTTCTAGATATTTAGTGACCTTGAGTGCTCTGAAAGGCACCTTAAATAATACAAAAAAGATTAATAATACTAACAATAAGTGTGCGATTCATCACGATTAAAATGTTTAATGATTGACAACCCTAATTTTATACAGAAATTAAGTTTATTTTTGGAAAGAAGGTATCCTTCAAGATGATCATTATATATTTGGCGTCTCTGGCATTGAGAAGTTTAAAAACCTCTGCACTGAGTCTTAAGTCCAGCATTGAAACTAGAAGCAAACAGCTCAAAAACTCACCAGGGAGGAGGGGTTGCTCTTTCACTTTCTCTTTTTCCTTTTTCCTTTTTACTTTCTCTTTTTCTTTCTCTTTTTTCTGCAGACTGGCTTTGAGCTCAGTGATCAGCTCCTCAGGATAAACGTCCCTCTCTTGCCAAATACTGAAGATCCCTGTCCACTGACTTACACACTTTAGCGTCCCTACAAGCACACAGAGAGTCAGCAGAGAAAGTGCTTCTGTACAAATCACACTCAAACACACACACACACACACGATATACTGAACTTGACCAGCAGGGCAGCATCTGGCAGCACGTCAGCGAAGGAGGTTCGGTAAATGATAGCGTTCTTCCTTTTGCAGTTCTGAATGACATCATTAGCCACGTAGAAGAGATTCAGCCTGTGACTGGCATCCGCTGCATAAACAACAAAAGGAAAAAGGGGAAAATATTTGTTATTAGACTGCAACACTAGCATAATAAAAAGAGAAAAGGAGGGGCATAAGTAAGAAATTAGAAAAAAAAATGATAACACTAATAAAATACTCATAAATAACTATTAGATTATATTATTAGATTATAGTTACTTAGTTTATTAATTGTAGTCTCTACATTTTTAATATACACTCACCTAAAGGATTATTAAGAACCCCTGTTCAATTTCTCATTAATGCAAATCTAAATCAACCAATCACATGGCAGTTGCTTTTGTCAGAATGGGAAAGAAAGGTGATTTAAGTAATTTTGAGTGTGACATGGTTGTTGGTGCCAGACGGGTCAGTCTGAGTATTTCACAATCTGCTCAGTTACTGAGATTTCACGCGCAACCATTTCTATGGTTTATAAAGACTGGTGTGAAAAGGTAAAAACATCCAGTATGCGGGCAGTCCTGTGGGCGAAAATGCCTTGTTGATGCTAGAGGTCAGAGGAGAATGGGCAGACTGATTCAAGCTGATAGAAGAGCAACTTCGACTGAAATAACCACTCGTTTACAACAGAGGTATGCAGCAAAGCATTTGTGAAGCCACAACACACACAACCTTGAGGCAGATGGGCTACAACAGCAGAAGACCCCACCGGGTACCACTCATCTCCACTACAAATAGGAAAAAGAGGCTACAATTTGCAAGAGATCACCAAACTTGGACAGTCGAAGACTGGAAAAATGTTGCCTGGTCTGACGAGTCTCGATTTCTGTTGAGACATTCAGATGGTACAGTCAGAACTTGGCGTAAACAGAATGAGAACATGGATCCATCATGCCTTGTTACCACTGTGCAGGCTGGTGGTGGTGGTGGTGTAATGGTGTGGGGGATGTTTTCTTGGCACACTTCAGGCCGCTAATGCCTCGTTTCCAGCTGACGCGATAAGGTACGGTTCGGTACGCATTTATTTGCGTTTCCACTGTCAAAAGTTGTGAATGGTACCAAAAAGCCGAACCGTACCGTACCACTATTTTGGGTACCCTTTCATTGGGGTACCTGGCACAGTGAAAGGGTACTAAAAGGTGGAGCTAGACTCACTGCAGAACGGTGATTGGTGGACAGAGTATCGTCACTCGCGCGTGCTACAAGGGCATTAGAAGCATACAGTTGAAATATAATTCTACTGTTATTGTGTCACGAAATGTAGTTTTAAGAGTTTTTCAGGCGAGAAAGTAGTTTTTTAAAGCTCAAATCTGTGGTTTATTTATAGATTTATGATAATTTGACTGAGATCCATTTCAAGCGATCACCGGACGCTCGCGCTCGTGTCCCCCGCCTGGAACAGCCTTTCCGCGGCTAGTCGTTCTGACGTTTGCCGCTGACTCGGACGTCTCTGTAGTGGTTAAACATGAGATATAGTTCGTCTTGTATAAACCTAACAGGTGATCTTTGGTCTCGTGAATCTATAATTCGTTCCCTGGCCAATAGCTTTGGCAGAAGGCTACGTGAAGTTTCATATCTTTGAGCGCTGAATTTGTATATTTGACTGACTGAATTGTTTCTTTATGTTATTTAAGCTTTACTGTATATCTGTTTGTACCTTTTACTTATACTTTTATAATGGCTATTATTGATAAAACTGAAATGCAACAAAGAGATAATTTTGTCATTTTTTAAATTCTATTACAAGATAATGTGTTGTTTATTGCAACATTTGTACCAATACGATATGCAATACATTACATATTGCCTGGAATATGTTTAATATTTTTACATTTAAACGAAAAGAGGCAGGGTTGTGATTTATATTTAGTTTTGTTATAAATATAACGTTACATACATGCAGTGAATCAATAGGCTATGCGTTGCCTGAACCACATTTGTGTGCTTTATAATGTTTAAAATGTATTGAAATGAAATCGAAAAGAAGCAGAGTGGTGTTTTATAACATATTTCGTTTTATTATTGCCTAAAATGTACATACAGAGATAACCGGAGTCGCATAGCCAGAGCGAGTTGAGTGCCGCGTTCAAGAACGTGCTGTTCCATTAGCAGGGATCATTCTCCTGAGTCGGACTTTGCGATGGCTACTTGGTATTGAGAAACGCCTAATGCCAGCGCTTGTTTCTAGTGACAAACATGCTGAGAAGCAAGAACAAGATCTGCTGTGCTGTCTGTCATCCATTGTTGTTTACTATGTCGCTTTCTTTGCGCAAAATGACGTCGATCGCTTCTTTCCAAGCAAACACCACGCCTATCAAGTAGGGTACTGTTGGCGGTGGAAACGAAGCCTGATCTATGGTGTACCCAACCCGACCCCGTACTGTACTGTACCGTACCCCTCAGTGGAAACGAGGCATTAGTGCCAATTGGGCATCGTTTAAATGATCATTTAACCTGATCATTGTTTCTGACCATGTCCATCGCTTTATGGCCACCATGTACCCATCCTCTGATGGCTACTTCCAGCAGGATAATGCACCATGTCACAAAGCTCAAATCATTTCAAACTGGTTTCTTGAACATGACAATGAGTTCCCTGTACTAAAATGGCCCCCACAGTCACCAGATCTCAACCCAATAGAGCATCTTTGGGATGTGGTGGAATGGAAGCTTCGTGCCTGGATATGCATCCCACAAATCTCCATCGACTGCAAGATGCTATCCTATCAATATGGGCCAACATTTCTAAAGAATGCTTTCAGCACCTTGTTGAATCAATGCCACATAGAATTAAGGCAGTTCTGAAGGCGAAAGGGGTCAACACAATATTAGGATATTAGTAACTGGATAAGTTACATACAGCCAGCCAAAAATGATATAGGGCTGCAAAATTCAAAATTCAAACATTGAACTTTTTTTCTTAAATTTGACAAACATTAAAATTCAAATGGAAACGTATTTGAATTAAATGTGTGACAAGCACTCCTCAGCACCAAATATACTGTTGACAATATTATAGTTAAAAAAGAACACTGCAAGCATATTATCAATGAACTAAATGCTTTTTGAAGAAGAAACTTTAGAAATAATGATTGTTTCATATAATCAGTCAATCTAAAACAGTTAGTCAGAACTGAACCACTTGAGCTACATGAACCAGTAAACAGACAAGCTTTTTTTCCAACCAAAAGCATAAGAATCACAAATACACAACATAACATGTGCGCAAAAATGACACGTAACCAGACCTAAGTTACATGCACTCAAAATGTAAGAAAGTCAAGTTGTGATGCTCTTTCCGTAACACACTAGACGGAGTGAATAACTGAAGAATACAGAATGTCACACAATACTGTATTAGCTAGGTGATGGCATATAACATGGGACTGTTATAATTTTAGGAGACCAGTTTATTTAAAAAAATAAAATAAATAAAAAATCTTTGTTATTAAATTGATACATTTAATATATAAAAGGTGGCTTTTTTCACTTTAACACAACATTTTCATTGACTAAAATTAGATGTCATTTTAAGTCCAAGTACAACTGACAACAATAATAAGACACAGTAGAATTATTCTTTGAGTTTAAGTAAATATATAATGACTAAAACAAAACAAAAAGTTATAAAAAAAGATAAAAGAGTCACACTGGAAATGGCCTCAGGGTCTAAGTGAAATCTTTTAAATTTTAATGATTTTACTTAAAGGTGCATTGCGCAACATTTTATGTTAAAAATAGCCGTTTTCTAACCCATACATGCTGAAACAATCGCCTGATGGGCTGAATGAGCCCTTCTCTGATCACTGCGATCGCCTCTATAATCCTGTACAGTGAAATATATAAGAGGGATTCGGGCTCGAATCTGAGCCTGGGCGTGACGTCATGCGCGTTCACGCTCGCCTGGCTATGTGCCTATGCTTTGGAGGTTAGTGTATTCGCCGCCATTCTCCGTATCAGAGAAGACAACTCGAGCGACGCAACTTTAGTCAACTTTCCCAAAAGTAGAAGATGGATTCAAAGGGGCTGTTTAGTCTACATCTGGTCACTTCATGCGTTTTCTGTGATCGGATAACTTATTCGATCGTGAAAAGACCAGGTTGAATCCAGACGGATTTGAATCCGACAGCTCAAACCATTGAGGACGTGGTCTGGGCCGTATTCCAGACGAAACTGGACAAGTGTAAATGCATCTGGTTGTTGAAAACAGGCTATGTCATGTTGTTTTAGTCATATATGACGACGTGCATCAGATGAGCAGGCGAGTGTATTCATCAAGCCAGCGCGCCGCAATCTATCGCAAATGAAAGTGAAAGTAAGACGCATACGATTAACACTAAGTTACCTTCTACCTCCACTATCTTCATTAAAAGTAGCCTTAAGAAATGAAATGATCTCATACCAGAGCTTTTGCCGCTCTCTCTTATTGCTGTCTTTGCTGATTTTGAAATAGCCGAAGCCGATGATTTATAAAATGCAGCTCATCTGTTGCTTTCGGTGACGTGCACTTCATGAAATCTGTATATAACGCGGGAATTGAATATCAGATTAATATCCGTTTTGCAAAAACACATTTATGTGACCAGGTAATGGAATCGTTTTGATAAATCAAATAGATCTGAGAAAACGCATTGTGGCCAGGTGTAAAAACAGCCCCAAAGAGACCGGCTTGTAGTTCATTACAAACCCCAACGCAAACTCCACGTAAGACAAAGAAAATACAACTTCTGTCTGTCCAGTGCCAGTCGTCGGAATAAGACTAGAGTCAACATCGGGAAGGCTTTTAACAAACGGAGAGATCTCGGGCGGTCTGCTCTAGGGCTCAAACGTGTTCATGAACGTGTTTCCATAATAATACAATCATAAGTGGATACAGTAAGCACATAAAACAGTTCAACATGGAGATCGATGGAAACAAAAGCCGAAGTTTTCTACCCCTGTTTTCCCCTCACACACATAGGCCTACATAAGTGTGTAATTTACTCAAATGCCTTTCCTTTCATATATTTTAAATGACTTGCAGATTTATAACTGTATTACCTCATTATGACTGTAACAAAAGATGTGTGCCTGATTCTCCTTTGGTTATGAACAGCTCGTGCAACGTGCGTGTATTTCCGTGTATATGTCTACTCTATAAAGTCTATGGTATTCCATGAGCGCGCACGCAGTTTCATTTGTCACCAGAGGGGGCGTAGTTCTGCAAAAACTCTGAGACTTGCGTTATGCTCCTTTAAGTAAAAAAAAAAAAGCTTAAGTGCATCTACGATGTACTTCTAACCAGACACAGATGTGATGTGATATGATTCCAATGACAACTTGTATGTCCATGCAGCAACTATGAGATGACAAAAACAATGAAATTACAGCAAATTCTATGATAAGATACAATTGTTGTTTAGATTACACTTTTTTTGTTCACAGTTTTAGAAAGCTCTCGTTTCCTTTTATTTTCAAGATCTGAGGTGAATAAGCCATTGTCGCTTTCATTATGATTTAGGTCACTTAACATGATATTTCAAACCCAAATTCAATTATTTAGCCTTATCGGAATTCTTAGCATAATCATTACCTGAGATTATCATCGTCACACTTTGTATGTAGGCTTGCAATATCTGAATGATTTTAATATGATGCTTACAAAAGCTACATTTTAGGTTGTACGCATATAACAGAATAGACTGGGCACACGACTGTTCCTTACGTGTGACTTGCTTGATGTCAAAAAGAATTAAGCTCTAATAAGCTGCGGAAAACAACTCATTGTCACTCAGACATTGCTGTCTGACACACACTCGAAGCACATGCTCAGAAAGCCGCCTCTCAGACAGCGTGTAATGTCAAAATGTCTGTCTTAGTGAGTATTCATGTAAACACAGTCAGTTTTGTCTTAAGTGAATGTAAACAGTTGGGAAAAAATAAAAATGTGTGTCAATAGGATCCATGCATTAGGTCTTAAAGTGATGGCAGCCTAATTAGGGATGCAGCGATTACCGGATTTCACAATTAACCGCGATTTAAAACGTCTGGACGGTTCCCATCAGACAATTCCAGCGGAAGTTGACTGTTGCTATGGTACTGATAAACACACCTGAATTATTAACGTTTAATAAAATAAATAATGATTTTATAACGAGAAGTTGTCATGTCATTTTTTTATTTTCATGACTTTCTAAAGTTATTAGGGGGGCAGTTAATACAATTAAATTGTAGGCAGACATTAAACTATTGATCACCATATCACAGTTTTTAGTCGACCTGACATATCAGCAGCCTTCCTATTAATATCGTGTCCGACGCCTTTTCACTGTGTAGTACGACGTCCGTTGGGAACGTATTGCGTATTACGGAGCTGATTTCATCTGCCAGTGTGAAGGCGGCGTAAGCAGTGACGCTCTATTTCCACCGAAAACGGCTCAAGTCAGCAGTGGGAGTATTTAGGGGACACGAAGAATGAAAAGGGTGTAACTGAAGAAGACGGATCGCCTAAACCGTTATAATTAAGTTTCCGTTAATTATTTTCGTCAACAACATTTTTTTAAGACAAAATCTAGACGATAACTTAATAAAAGCTAGTTTTGAATGACAAAAACTATGAAGAAATCTACTGACATTCGTCAACGAATAAAAACTAGACTGCAAATGTTAGATAGAGACGATCTGGGAAGCGATCCAGTCAGAACTGATGTCCTACATTTGTGGTAGATGCGCACATTTGTACTCTGAACGTGCTGATCAGCACCGCGGTCCCATATGTAAAAAATAAAATAAAAAATGTGAACGTCTGGGAGAAGGAGTAGAGCAGACATAGGCCATAGATTTGAATAAGAGTGAAGATGCAAAAAAGAGCTGTATTCGGTACGGTTTTCAGTGGACACACAAGTTGGAAAATAGCTAAAATGATGCCACTTCTAAAGAATAATAAAGAACCACTTTCAGGTAAAAATAGTAGACCTATTAGTATCCTATCTATTCTGAGCAAGATTATGGAAAGAATTGTTTTTGAACAAATTAGTTTGTATTTTAGTTTAAATGATTTAAATTCTGTTTATCAGCATGCATATAGGAAGGAGCACTCTACAGTAACAGCTTTAGCTCAGATAACTGACGACTGGATAAAAGAGATTGAAAATAAAAAGATTGTTGGAACAGTACTATTAGATTTGAGTGCTGCTTTTGATGTACTTGATCATGAAATTTTGTTGGAAAAGTTAAATTGTTATGGTTTTGAAAAATCTGCTATTGAATGGTTTCAAAGTTATCTTGCCAATAGGGAATTTATTGTAACATTCAATGGGAGTGATTCTGATATACAGACTCTTGATTGTGGTGTGCCACAAGGGAGTTGCCTTGGGCCACTTTTATTTTCCATCTTCACAAATGATTTGCCTTTTGTTTTAGAGAATTCCACCATTGCTCTATATGCAGATGACTCCACAATTTATATGTCTGCGCATAACCTAGCTGAACTTAATAGAAATTTACAGGTTGAACTGAGACTAATTGAAAATTGGTTTAGGGACAATAATATGGTGATTAATGCAGAGAAAAGTAAATGTATGGTGCTGGGTTCTAAATATTTGTTAGACGATTCACCTGTGTTGAGTCTGTCTGTGGGGGGATTACAATAGAACAGGTTACGGAGGTAAAGCTGCTTGGTGTGACTGTTGACAACTTGTTAAGTTGGAACAGTCAAATAAATCAAATACTATTGAAAATGGGCAGGAGTCTTGCAGTTGTTAAGCATTGTAAAAAATGTATTCCAAATAGAGTGATTAAGTTACTTGTAGAATCATTAGTTTTATCCCATTTGGATTATTGTTCAATTATTTGGTCAAGTACGACTGAAATGAATTTAAGAAAATTGCAAGTTGCTCAGAATAAGGCAGCTCGGGTAGTCTTAGGTTGCCCTTTTAGGACTAGTGTCAGAGAATTGAATACTAGGTTAGTTTGGTTAAGTGTGAAAAGTAGATTTAATTATTGTATTGTTAATTTTGTTAGGAAAATTATTGTTACAAAAATGCCAGTAATACTACACAGCAGACTGTCTCTTTTTAGTACTGTGCATCAATATTCCACTCGTCAGTCAACAGAGAGTCGCTTTTTGTTACCTCCGTGTTCGAACTAATTTAGGACAAAAGATGGTGATGTATAGAGCAATGGTGGCATGGAGTTCTCTTCGCAGTTTTTGAATTTGGCAATGAATACTATGAATTTTCGTAAAAGATTAAGACTTTTTCTTTTTACATTTGAATGATTTTTATTATTTTGGTGTTGTTTCGGATTCTGAAGGTTGGAAAACATTGTGAAAATTATGAACCCTAGTAGTATGGGGTAACTGTGTATTGTGATAATGAATAATGTAGAGCTGTTTTGTTTTGTTGTTTTTTTTTTTTTGTTTTTTTGTTTTGGTACGTTGCTGTTTTGTCATTCATGAATGTGTACACTCCATTTTGTCTACATAATGTATGGTTTTATTTATAAGAATGTTTTTTGTGCAAGTCTATAGACCCCAGGAAGAATAACAACTGCTTTTACAGTAGCTAATGGGGATCTTAATAAACAAACAAACAAACAAACACCTGACCCGACGCGTGCAGCCATGCTCATTGACACAACATGCATGTATAAAGCGCGGCGAGGACTGAACTGAGCTCTCTTTCGTGTCCTGAATAGACAAATACACACAACATGGTCTAAATGTCCGTTTTGGGCAGTATTCATGTAAACTATGTCGGTTATGTCTTAAACAGTCGTGAGTGTATCGGATGTGCGTCAGTAGGGCTGACGATTAGATCGCACGATGTTGATATGCACATCTAATCATTAAAGCCGGTTCCTTGATTAGCAGTAAATCACCTTCACCTAGTGCTGGCGGTGAACCGTTCAAACCGAAAACCGGTTTATATTTTCGTCACGATTTTGATTTCCGAATAAACCGCCATACCGGTGTATTTAATTACACAGCGTTCGGAACGACCGTTACGCTGCTGCGACCATAGAGTGCGTGACACTTTTTCAGACGACCCTTTACCCGTTGCACTACTAAGCACCGACGAGGGTAAACAAACAGCAGCGCTCTGTCACGTTACATGGACGATGGATGCTGAAGAATAAGTACAACATGACAGTGATGACACCGAGAAGAACTTGTGCCAAAAAGAGGAGCCGAGTCTGTTGTTTGGAGGTTTTTTGTTTTCCAAAAATCCGACGTCGACCAAACAACCATTTTATGTAAGTGCTGTCGGGCAAAAATTCTCGCTGGGGAGAATGACCAGGCAACACAAGCAATTTGCTCCAGCGCCTTAGCCGCAAACATGTCTTGGAATATCAAGGATGTATTAAATTAAAGTCAGCCGCTGATTTAGCGCCTTTCACATCAGCATGTAACACGGGGAAAGCTAAAGAAAAGTCGAGCCAAATATTGTTTCCATTATACAGGATAATCCTGTGTGGCAAGTAAGTTAGCAGTTTATATTTATTTTAGCACTTTATATTTAGTTTGTTCTGGTTTCAAAGCAATACTTTTGAAGGAACTAATGGAAGTTGCATATAGTTTTGTTTTAATTTTTTTAATAGACCTCAAAAGCATTGCAAGACAAGACTTCCTTTTATATTTACTTGAATGCACGTAATGTTCCTGGATTCTGTACTTGAACTAGTAAAAGTATTCCAAGTTGTTCTAATTGTGTTGTTTAAAATAAAAGTTCTGTATTTTGACTGCAGTCGTCTTTGTCATTTTGATTCCTCACTTCATTAGAATCATGAATGGCTCTTATTTGTAAACAGCATAATTTTCTGGGGCCATGCAAACCTTTATTACTAGTGTGGAATTATTCTACAATATTCACTAATGACAGTAAAATAGACCATCCTAAGTCAATTTACTGCAGTAATTCCTCTCTTAACCAGTAGAAAATGCATTGAACACCTGACTATGCATAAAAAAATAAAATAAAAAAATCCGAATCCGAAAAATCCGAAAAACCGTTATGATTTTGAAAAAAACCGTGATATCAATTTTTGGTCAAACCGCCAGCACTACTTTCACCTGCTTTCAGATGGAGCGGCATTTACTACAAAGAGCCGTAACTTACTGACAAGCTGAGCCAAATCGCGCTATATCTAGGACGTATTCGCCAGCGAATATTTAATGAGATACGTCTCAGCTTGTCAGTTATCTACGGCTCTTTGTAGTAAATGCCGCTCCATCTGAAAGCAGGTGAAGGTGATTTACTGCTAATCAAGGAACCGGCTTTAATGATTAGATGCGCATAACAACATCGCCCGATTAATCGTGCAGCCTGATGCGTCAGTGCAATCCAATCCGCATGTCATTGGACATGATCCGACACTTAAGTGACAGACCGTGGATAATAAACCATAGGCGGTCTGTGTCCTTAATATTGATCAAGCAACAAAATAAAAAGAGAAACGCAGTCACTGATTGTTAATAGCTTTAATATGGATTAATTGTATTCATACAAATAAATATGTCAGCTTGAAAGAATAAAGAATGATGTATGCAAGTAGTTATAAAGAATGCAAATATCATTCATTGAAAAGAAGGCTGTGTTTTACTTTAGAAAACGTGGTTAATTTGTTTTCTTCTAAAAGAAATCCATGGTTAATATTTAGCTTACATTTAACTCATTAGCCTAGATCCAAAGGCTTTGTTTATTCTTATTTTCATTGGGATTTATTATCCCTTTATAATATTATTTATGTTTAAGTCAAATACCAACGAGAAATTGTTTGTTTTCTACCTCAGGTTGAAAACAAATGTAGAACAAACTAAAATCTAAAATATTGAGTGTTCATGTGATATTATACATTGGTTGTGAAATTAATTGATGCATAATAATCGTGATAATTGTTAAACCGTGATTATTTCTCAGACAATAATTGTACTTACAAAATCTGTAATCGTTGCATCCTGAAGCCTAATACAGTAAACCTGCTGCTGTATTTCAAACAACAAAAGAAAAAGAGAAAATCACTCACTGCTGTTAATGGAATAACTTTTGTACCTTTAATTTGAATCAGTGTATAATTAATGTGAAGACTATGCAGTCTTTTAGTTTTACATTTGATTATTCAGTTTCTGTACCGTTTCTTTCTTGAATGGTACTGTTAAATAGATCTAATGTCGGCCCACCTGAAAAACAAAGCACTGGGCTAGGGCTGGGCAATAAAACGATAACATATAATTTTCCATAACATCTAGTTCAAAAAATGTTTGATATGCATCAACAGTGGAACGTAAACCCACATTACTCATTTAAACTGCGTCAAATAAATTACATATGTTTAGTTGTTTGTTCAGAGTAGTGTTGGGACGATGGCTGACAGACATCACGATGCTGACAATACTTCTCTAATAAATATTTGTAAATAAAAGAACAAGTAGTCTTATATGTACACAAGCTTATTATGGGCACTTCTGCTTGATACATCACACAGGATATTAGACATGAATAATGTCCATTAATCCAACAAGGTGCATTAAACAGCAGAAGCCCTGGCTGATCACCTTATGAACATCTAATAAACACTATTTCGATAATTTATGACATTATAAAACAGACCAGAGATGTTTCCAGACCAGGGGTCTCATTTATAAAACTGTACGTAGGATCCAAAAATGGCGTACACCAAAAAATATTCAGATTTATAAAACTGTGCGTACGCCAGAACCTGCGCAGAATTCCCTTTATAAATCCCAGTCAGCGGAAGAATGCGCGCACATGCGCCTCCTTCCCGAAATAACCATATATGGAGCTTACAACGCCTAGTTTAAATATGCATATCCTCATCTGCATATCATTTGCATGTGATTATTCATCCAAGTGATACCATGTTAACGTACAAGACGTTAGGAAAATATGAAATACAGATGTGCTGTGTCACAATTATTATTTTCTCAGACAATCTGCTATTATCATGATTAGCAATTATCTCTAGATAAAACATTAAAACACTGCATGCCAGAGAGAAAGTGTTCAAAAGCATTGTCCACAACAAATATATATTTCTATTTATTGAATATATATTTTTTGTAACTTCTCAGTAATGATTTCATGTAGTTTAAGTGTTTAACTCCATTAACGAGAATGGCATATTTAATCTAAATATATCAGAAGTAAAACTCATTATTTAATTTATTTAAACTGTTATTGAGAACATGCACTGTATTTATTAGCCTTCTGATGAAGATTTACGGTTCATCTGCCTTTAGATTGTGTGCATCAGTTTCACTAAATGGCCCAAATGATGATGATTTTTAAAATGATCAGAGAGGATGCAAAGAGACATACAGAAACATTAAAGGAGCTGCAGAAATATCTGGCAAATACTGGTTATGTACTTGCCAGTACAAGTGCAAAATGATCCTGTATTCTTCATGTGTCTAGGGTAAAGGACAGAAGTAATCATGGATAGTGCCAAATACCAGACCATTATGGCACAAAACATGTGACTATGGCTTCGGTTCCGTGCCTAAACAGTCAAATACACATAAATGTCAAAATACCTGGCTTGGTGAGTATTCGCTTTTAACAGTCAGTTATGACTTCACTGAAAAAACAGTAGGGAAATAAATCTAATGTGTATCAGTACAGTGGATCTGTGCATTAGATCAAATAATGCGTACAATACACCATAGCATTTACGAGAAGTAGAAAACCCACACTACTAAAAGATTAGGAAATGTATCAATGTTTGATAAAATGTTTGATTTTTCCAATAAAATACATGATTTGTTCCATTTAATTACCCCTTAGCAGATTTTGACTCTTATACATAAATACGATGTAACTTGACTGGAGTTCAAACTTCGTTTTACCTCCAATCAAAGAATGAAAAAGAACTTTGCTGAGAGTATCAGTAATTTAATAGTCAAAGTAGCACTTTTTTAAATCAACCATTAAAGGAAGAAACAAAACGCAGTTAAACTTTACAAAGAGTCAGTGTTCTAGCTTTGTCATGAGAGTCCAGCACTGCAGAAGCCCATGCTATGTGTTAGGTGTGGAAAGCTAAGCCTAACACTCTCATTAGAAAAGTCTTATACTTTATGATAAAGGACAAACAGTTAGTTGTGAAGAGTGAAGTCATCCGACACCAATGAAACCTTTAGTCAAAGACATGCTATTTTATAACTCATGCTGTGAGTAATCCGATTCCTAAATGTCCTTACGTAAAATAGGCTCACTGTTGCGCTCCCCAGTTGTGGTTCTCACTATAGTTCTGCGCTATCATTTTTACTTCACTCGAAAGAGAGGAGAAAGTTTGAATGAAGGGAAAACCAGTAAACTGATCTACTCTGAACCCAGGCAACTTACTAAACACAAATTATTCCAATAGGGATGCACCGATACAAATGTAAAAAAAAATATACGTATAAATATTTATTTATATATATTTGCTAAGCAAATATAGCCAAATAATATTATTCATATTCTTTTGGCCGCTCTACGCAATATATTTAAAAATTACAAATGCAGTGAAAACCCAGGTAGCGGTAAGTACCAAAAATGAAAGTATCAGTATCAGGCTTGTTCTGGAAAACGTGGTATCAGTGCATCCCTATATTCCAACCTTGACTACGCTTCCAATGATGTGCACCAATAACAGGATTATTTCCAAGCGATATTAAAAATTGCACAAGAAAGCTTTTCCCTCCCGTTTTATACAATTTCCATTATTCGGGTTATTTTTACCGCCATTAATCACATACCCTAATGAACACCTGAACAGCACAAAAGATTGAACTCATATATAGTATACAGGCCACATTAGGTGAAACATCAATATACTCCAAAAAATTATTGATCATTTGTCACGTCTAAGCACTTGTAGATTCCATCCCTAATCAGCAATGCTATCAAACCAATCCAATGGCAATATAAATCCTACTAAAGTTATCAAAATGAAGTTGTAAATTCGGGATCATCACTCCTCAACATAATGGTGTTTATTAGCATAAACACCAAAATGACTGTTTGAAGCCATTTTTTCCATGTCAAATACATGCATTCAGATGTATCCAAATAATTGGAAAAATCAAGACTAACTAGATGTACGTGTAGTCTTTCAAAGTATACTCAATTTGACATATAAGTCCGCAGGCAGTTGGTCATATAATTTACGACAACTTGCATTACCAGTGCCTGGGCAATGTCATCCATGAGTTAAACCCCATACACATATCTGTACAATCTTTAAAGACAAGAGTTTTACAAATGAAAGCACTAGTCTAACCTCCCTCGCACGATCTCTCATCCATGTAATCATCCATTGCTGTTCACAGATGGTTTTTTTTTCCATATATTCAATTATCTTCAACTATCTTGTGAATCAAAGTCCCTGGGGCACAGTTGTGGCAAGCTAATAATTAGTGCAAAAAATGAAATGGGCATGTTCGATCTGTGTGTACAGCAGGGGTTCTCAACTTTTCAGGAAAGTGGACCTCGAGGGCCAGAGTTTAGTTCCAAACTGAGTTGGTACCAATACCAGTAACGTTTCACTGTTCTCTGTACCGATTTTGGTACCGAAGCAAAAACTGTTGAATGAAGCATTCCAAAAATGTTGTCCCATTTTGTCTCATCCATTGATTATCACTGTCAATCATTGCAGTGTGAGATTCAATAGTGCATTAAAATACTGTTGTCAATCCAGAAACTTTGCAGTGTACTTGCAGCATGAAGAATCAGTACACAGACTTTGGGCTTTAGGCACACTTAAATGGACCTAGTCTATGTCTGAAAGTTATGGAGAGTTTCAGCTTGAAAATCTACAGAAGAGAGTTAGGCACAACAACACTGTGTCAAACTCTACCACCTGCCCAGTGCTATATCAATACACTTCAATAAACAGATATGACTCAAATAATTGTGGACAGAAGACCAACCGTTTTAACAATGTAAGAACGATTACAATGATAAGTTTTAAAAACTGTTCTAAATTCAAAAGAATAGCAAAGTCCACACCATAACTATAACGATAATGACACAGTGAACAATAGAGTGAACAATATTGTTGGAATCAATTTCAAAATGATTATTTCCTGTTGATGAATGATAAAAACAAGTCAACTTTTAGCTGGTTAGCCGGTAAAATTTGAACTATTAAAATTATCAGTTAAACGGTTTAAAAAGTAAGTAACATTTTAATTTTTTTTTAAAGATATGTTGCGTTATATACACAAACACATAAAATTGAGTTAGATTGAAAAAAGGGTTGCTGTTTAAGTTGTATTTTCTTATTATATAAATGTAAAATACCAATAAAGTGAAAAGTTCACAAATATTATAAACATAGCTATACAGGCTCTTTTCGTTACCCTCAGTCCACAGATAAATCCTTTAAATGTACAATACAATACAATTTTATTTGTATAGCACATATAAAACAACTGACGTTGACCAAAGTGCTTAACAAGGCCGAGAAGAGACAAAACAAATAACAATATACACATAAAACACACATATCAAGATATAATAAAAGCTATTCGAGAAAAATACGTTTTCAAAGTAGATTTAAAAATTGACAAAGTTGGAGCAGATATAACTTAAGCCGGTAGGCTATTACATAGCTTAGGTCCAATGGCTGCAAAAGCACAATCACCCCTCAGGGCACCAGACTAACTTTTTACTGGTAGCACTGTTGATGAAAATAAATCACTAAGCTTAATTTAGGGTGTAGATGAAGTTAACTTTGGTTATTATTTATAATGTCTTAATATTAATTAAAAAACAAAAGTAGTGAAAACATATTAAGGGCTCGGAAGTGAAAACATCTTTAAAAATTCAACATCTTAAAATTTTTCGTTTAAGGACAATCTTTGAAGGATGAACAAAAAATGTGTTGATCATCACATAAAAAATACAAAAAATAAAACATTTATATATGATATAATAGTTTTGCTAGAAAAAGATGTGTAAGCGTTTGACTATTTCCGTCACATTATCACATTTATGGTTAGAGTTAAGTTACTACATGAGCCTAAATCCATTGTGAATGTTGCTGATTTGTGGACTGAAAGACTTCAGTGTTTCTCCTGGTTTCCACGTCAGCGCTGTTGATCTGATATCTGGTTTATAAGTAGAACTCTTGCACCGAATCGGAATGTCTCTCACTGGATCACGTAGTGATGATGTTATTAATTCTGAGGCGAATTCAATGGAATTCTTCACTGGATCGCATAGCACTAGTGTCGCGTGAGCGAGATCGGCCCGCGGCTGGCAAGTTCAGGGCTTTATTACCGTCAGTGGTTCGGGAGCTCCATGAACGGCTATGCGCTGCTCTGTCTATCATTGGTCCAACCTAAGAAAACGCCAACGGTCCGTAAAGCATAGCCTATATGAGTTACGTATTTTAGTTCCACTTTCGTTTTGTTTACATTCGCTGCTAGGTAACGAGTCGATAGATTGCTTATTGCTCAGACGCACATAGCAGGTTGTGATATTTTTGTCTCACTCCCTCTCCTTCCCAGACGTTTACGCGTGCTATTCTTGTCACGGATTCATTGTTCATTAGATTAACGCTTAGCATGCGTTTAACTTGTGGCAAATTTACTGGTCGCACATGTGCGACTGGATGTAAAATTCAGTCGCACACTATAAAATTTTGGTGGCAAAATGCCACCATTAGGTCGCAGTCTGGAAGCCCTGCCCCTATTTTTTAGTCTAGTGCGAGGGACAGATAGTAAGTTAGAGTCCCCCGATCTAAGTGACCTTGACTGTGTGGGCGAATTTAGTAGTTCAGATAAGTACTGTGGAGACTGGTTCTGCAATGACTTAAAAATAAATAACAAAACTTTAAAATCAATTCTAAATTTAACTGATAGCCAGTGAAGCGAAATTAAAACGGGTGTAATGTGTTCGAATTGCGATTCCCTGAGAGAAGGCGTGCTGCTGCGTTTTGGACTAATTGTAAACGAGAGATGCATTTCTGAGTGGCACCAACATATGAGGAGTTCCAGTCTGGATGTTACGAATGCATGCATGGCAAACTCAAAGTTCTTTGCAGACAAGAAGGGCTTAACCTTGGCTAAAAGACGAAGGTGATAAAACAGGACTTAACCACAGCACTTATCTGTTTATCATATTTAAAGTTGTTATCAAGCCAGACCCCTCGATTCCAAACACAGGAGGTACTGTAAAGTAACAACGATTGTAGATCAAGGTCATGAGCACTACGATCATTGGGGCCAAACAAAATAATTTCAGTTTTGCTCTCATTGAGACTCAAGAAGTTACTAGAAAACCAGAGTTTTAATTCATCCAGACAGTCAAGTATTGGCTTTAAAGCTAGCTTGTCATCACGCTTCAAAGGGAAGTCAATTTAATAGTATTCAGAACAAGAATGAAAAATAAAAGGGCTAGTAATATAAGCGTCAAGCCAAAACAAATACATTTTAAGGGCACCTATTATGCCCCATCTCACACGATGTAAAATAGGTCTCTGATATCCCCAGAGTTTGTATGTGAAGTTTTAGCTCAAAATAGCAAACAGATAATTTCTTGCAGCATGTTTAAATTGTCACTTTTTTGGGTCTGAGAAAAACTCGCTGTTTTAGCGTGTATCTCTTTAAATGCAAATGAGCAGCTGCCGCTGAACAGGGGCTCGGAACCTTGCAAGCTCACGCCTCAGTGTCAGGACAATCTAATCCCACGGAAGGATAATATCAAAACAGAAACACTGTTGATTTTACCACTCGAAGTTCAGCGATAATGCCTAAAGCCAGAGAATATATGCTGTATTGAGAACAGGTATAGTCTAGTTTAATTACAATTCAAACTTATTTTTCAACATGCTTTTAGTAGTACAAGCCTGTTGTAGCGGACCAACTCCCAATGATGATGGCCAAAACTATATTGATTAGTTTAATGAAGTTTATTGTACATTTATTGTTTAGTTAAGTTTGTATGAAGTTTATTGTACATCATACAAAAGATGTCAGTTTTATTTCGGAAAATCACAGCAAGAGCATACACAACATACACAGCGAAGTACACTAAACACTTGTTACAATTAACAGTACACAAACACACAGCTTTTCAGGGGGTTAAAATATGATTTAATGGATTATCACTTTCGACCAATAGGTGGCACAGTTACAGAACTGATGTGATATGGTCAGAGTGAAGTGACAATAAGCTGTATGATTTTTGGAAAGACTGTTCAGAAGTTATGAGCAAAAATAAAATTTTTTCATATCTCCGGACCACTAGGTGGCGCTGCGCCGAAACGCAGCATGTAGCCTCAGGTCATGCTTGTGATGACACATACCAAGTTTTGTCTGAATAGGATCAAGCGTTGCAGAGATACAGCCTCACGTCTGTTTTTCGCAAGCGCTACGTAAAATTAGTTTGTGCGTTTATCGAAAATGGTTAATCGAATCAACTTGAATTTCATAAGCGGACAAAACCGCCTAGAACGATTTGGCAAAAGTAGGTTTTTTGGACAATTCAAAATGGCAGCCATTTTTTATGACGGAAAATGACGTCATAGGGTGCGATCGAATTCGACGTGAGCTCAGAAACACGAAGAAAAGATAATTTTGTTGATGGGCCTTATGGTTCAAAAGTTATTAGCATAATAAAAGTGACATTTTGGACAGTTGGTGGCGCTAGAGGGATTGAGGTGGAAACTACAAATTTGCTGAGAAGACTTTGACCATCTTCTATCAGTGTGCCAAATTTCATAACTTTCCCGCAATCGGTTCTATGGGCTGCCATAGACACCCAGTCGGAGGAGTCGGAGGAGGAGGAGGAAGAAGAGGAGGAAGAAGAAGAACCGGAACAGATACAATAGGTGCCTCCGCACCTTCGGTGCTTGGCCCCTAACTAAAGGCAAATGCATGAATACCATGATTCCGTAGCTGATGAAGACATTTTTACCATGAAAACAACTTTCCCCAAGTGGACAAATAATACATCTATCATATTTATCTATCTATCTGTCTGGATAACGGCGGCGAGGCCGGTGGCGTGATTACCGATGAGTCGGCACTGAAGACTGAAGTTACCGGTCTCGTATTCTCTCACGAGGAGCGGGAATTTTCTTAGCAATGTTAAAACGCATCAACCGATCACTTGTTTGGCGTTCATGTAAACACAACAGTCAGATTCACCAATCATAAGGAATTGAGTTAGATTGAAACAAAAGCTGTAACTTACATGTAAACAATGAATGGCGACTTCAGAAATTAAAAGCTGAATCCCGAACATCGACGGCCGGACATGTCCAGGAAAAAGAGGACGGTAACCCCTACTACTCAGCTTTCTCCACAGAACAAGAGCCTGCTAGCTTAGCTTCCAAAAAAGATGTGTAATGTTAATCCCAATCCTCCATAACGCATCCGTCAGCGTATTCAGTAGTTTCGTCCACATTTTCAAAACGTTTCTGCCAGTGAAATCAAACGCATTGGCACTGATCTGTGATAGGCCTGTTAGCGCAATAGGTCCAACCCCCTATTGGCGGGTTTGAAAGGGTGGGGACTCGGGCTTGTAGTTTTTTACTGAAATCGCCCTCTCTTACACTTCCGCCAACAATGACGTAAAATGACGATTTTTGCGTCATTGTTGGAGGAAGTGAAAGGTAAATAGCAGATTTCTCTCGTCTCAGGGGAAAATGATAAAGTGTTGCATGACCATTCAATAGTATAACTGGGTTTCTAACAATGGAAAGCTTAATGCAAATGGGTGGAGTTGCCCTTTAACTTTTTGGAAATATGTGTTAATTTCTGTTGCAGATTGATCAAACGGTGTTTGTGTATCGTGTAGGCTGTTAATTGTAAGACTTGCTTTGTGAAGTCTTCGTGTTATTTATGAGAGTCATTTATTTTACACAACGGTCTACAGTTTCACACACTTTCACATGTTTTTTTCCAACTGCCGACGGTGTCGCCATTTCTCATTTCACCCGTTTTTGTGCGTACGCCTGGGTCAGAGCTTGCGTGAAGGACCGTACATTTTACCTTCAAGTTTGCTTTTTATAAATACCAACTATTGCATACAGAGCAGCGTACGCCTTCTTTTGTGCGTTCGCAACGCTTATAAATGAGGCCCCTGGTAATTTTGTGCGCACTGGTAATCTTATTCATACAATTAGGGATGCACCGATCACCGATACCGGTATTGGGTATCTGAGCCTCGATACCACATTTTTTAAAGTACTCGTACTCGTTAGAAGCCCCCGATACCGGGACGATACCACGGTCTCAGAAATGGGTTAATCACAGGCGCCGAGTGCCCGCCCCCAGGCCCCGGCTGCAGCTCAGGAGCGGGAGAAGGCGAGGCGAGACCTGCTCAGCCACGTGGACCAAGTCTGGTACTAAAAGATCTAAACGTCACGGTACCAAGTCCCGGTGGTACCGAATACCTGATCAAACCCAGTTCCGTTTGCACATGCATGCACGAAGGGCGTGAAGTTGCGTCAGCATCATGAAAGCGCTGAGACATGGCGACCGGCGGCGCTGCTGATGTGTGTCTGTGTATATTAAACTGCCAAACGACTGTTTAAATATAAAACCTGCATGTTCTGCTTGTGTCTCTGTGCTGAATGAACAGTGCAGACGCGCGGTTTCATTTAACGTTAGCTACCTCTCACACACACTGAAGCTTCGAGTGACGCTCGCGCTGTTCTCCGCCTCTGCTGCCTCACGATATGATGACATGATTCATGATTTCATCTCCAAGAGTCACTTCATGAGTAACGGTAGGTATTTTACCGTTTCATTTGAGAAAACGATCGTCATATCATTTCTTTTACTAGGTGTTTCTCAATGTTAAGTGATACTTCCTTGGGCGTTGAGAAACGCCAATGTTGTCTATGTATCAGACACGACAGAAACTCAAAGGTCTTCACGGCAACCGTCAAAATAAAAGTTTGGTAAGAAATTGACAGAAATAATTATATTAGGCTGCTGTACAATAGATTTAACTACGTCTCTATTAATCAAAATTGCTACTACTAATAATGTGTGCATAAGGTTGCTTTTTCTCTTGATTTTTTTATAAGCAATATTTCTCAATATCATCAATATTTTCGTATAAACAGCATGTAGCCTTCAATGCTTTCATAAATGTACCATCATAAATAATAGTCATTGAATTTTTCTATTTAACTAATTGGAAAAAAAAAGAAAGAAAAAAAAGAATATATATATATATATATATATATATATATATATATATATATATATATATATATATATATATATATATATATATAAAATGAAATAAAATATAATTAAATAAATTGGAAAAATAGTTAAAACTGATTTTAAATCATGTTTTTTTTATTAAGTACTCGGTATCGATTTCGGCGAGTACTGAAATGCAAGTACTCGTACTCGTACTCGTTTTCCAAAAAGTGGTATCGGTGCATCCCTAATACAAATAAAGACAAGGTAAGACTATTTTATTTATTTCTTTAACTGGATACAGCACAGCATATTTAAAAATGAAGGATTTAAAGTATTTCCATCACAACTCCTGTGAAGCTGATGTTCTGTCCACATTCACTCAGACCGTCACTCGCAGGAACACATTTATGCCGGCTACAAATGCACACTTCACAAGATATCACAGCTGGATTTGATTAAATCTACAAGTTTTGTGAAATTAAGTGTTTATTAAATATTCAGAGATTTGTTTGAATGATGTAGATGCGCATTTGCTGAATGTTGACGGTAAATGAGAAAGTATGATACTAGGGATGTCAACGATTAATCGATTATCGATTAATTGTCGATAATTCATTAATCGATCTAAACGTATTCGGACATCGATTAACCAGGTCTATGCGTGTGCCTGCTGTCTCAACCGCGAAACATGTAAGCGAGCGCGCCGACGGCCGGAGTTATGTTTGACTTCATCATGACTACGGTTGCGTGTGTATTCGCAGCCTTTTCTTTATGCAAATGTAAGTTGTAATAGTTTATTATGTGTACCTCTATATCTGATTTATCTCATATTGGATGCATTTTGTTAAGAATTGAAGCGTGATCTTTAGCGCGTGCAGCTCAAACGGTAATGCACGACTAATGAAAACTATTGGGAGTGTCATATGACATAACACTATACAGAGAACAATATTGTAATAAAACGTGGTGAATAATTTGGGTTTGGTTGCCTGTCGTTGTTCCAGGAAGAGCGCGTGCACAACATTCAGTCATTCTGAATGGCACGTAAGTTAACTTGGTTCAAGTTCACTTGTGCATTCACGTTTGAAGATATTATTTGTAATATTATGTCCATTTTGTATATATCTGACTAATCTCATATCGGTTGTGTTTCTTTCGATTTAAATAACGAAAGTGCTCAGCGGTTATTCATTCAGCGCGCGCTGCTCAAGCAGCAATGCACTACTAATAATAACGATGATTAATTTGTGACTGTCATATTAGATAACATCAGAACACTATTTTATTAAATCGTTGTGAATTCATTGGGTTTGGTTGCTGTTTTCAGTGCGCGTGCGTCCACAACACATTCTGACATCTGAGGCGGCGTTGGTGACACATTGTATGAGTCGTAATTTTTGATTATTAAATAATTAAGTTAATTATTTATTTATAATATTGTAACATTTTACAATCCTACTAGAACAAGGGGGATTTATAAGAGCTGCTGCTAATGTTTCAAGTTTTTCATACAAGTAGTTTGCCAGATAGATTATTATATGTAGACTTAATATATTAAGGCTAAGCCTACCCATATGGATTTTTATTAACATGTATTTTATCTTGCTTTATGTTTGCAACAGGTGAGCCAGTGCACAAATATTTTTTTATGAATTAAAATTTTCTGAGGATAATTTATTTTGTTAAATTACATAAATGCCATTTGGTACCATATCCCAACTGTTACAATAAAACATAATTTGAGCGATGTAACATGCATTTTTATTCAGTATATAAGCAATGTTTTGCTTTTTATGTTGAAGACACTATTGATATAGTGAGAAATGTACATTCTCAGGAAAATAGCCGCTTATCAGTTAATCGTTAATCGATCGACAAGGTCAATCAATTAATGATTAATGAATTAATCGAATAATTTGCATCCCTATATGATACATATGACACCTCTTTCGAGGTTCCAAGCATGCCGTAGCGATACTAAAATGTGACGTGAACACTGCAGATCACTGATTGGTCAGACAGAATCGTCACTACCTTGCTTGACTTGTTTGGAAAAAAAGAAAAAGAAAAGAAATGGTTGATTCGTGGTCAGTGGACGAAGTGCAGACGTTCCTCTCATTGGTTGCCGAGTCTATAAAGACTGACCATTCTATAGAGAGACACACAGATCTAAAGCGAACCGAGCCGAAGCGAACCACACTGCACCATGCAGTAGAAAAGTGCCATAACTGTTGCTCTGATCTTCGTCCATAACAGGAGCTTTTGCACCTCCTGCTGGTGAGGTCGACTAACAGCAGATGGAGGTATGCTCGGTAATCTACTGCTTTTCCTGCATTTCCTGGATGTCAACTTTGAATTTACTGTCGAATTTGAACCACTGAATTTGTGGAAGCAAATTTGTAAAGCAAAATAAAATGGACCAAAACTTGCCTGTTGAATATTATAGGCTGTATTTTTAAACAGTTGGAATATTTTGGAAGTGAAAAATGAAAGGGGAATATGGATTATTGAATATTTAATAATGAAAATGTGTTTGAAATATTCACAGCTTAAATATTTAACCATGCTGAATTTCAGCCCATAAAAAAGTAGTGCAATTCAACAGGCTTTTTTGTTTCAAAAACATTTGGCATTATTTTACTTTCAAGTTTTAGCCTGATTGTTTGCCTTTTCTGTTACAAATAATATAAGAGCAAACCCTTTACTTTTTTCACATACCATTTACTTTCTTTGGTTACCAGTTGTCAAACAAAGTATTAGATGTAACCGACAAGAATCGTAAACTGATATAGACGGAGAATGTGAGTGAACTGTGTGATCAGGGCGTGATTCGTAATTCTCAGCACTGCACCTCAAAATAAAAGTCCAGAGTGGCTTCAAAATAAAAGTCCCTCTTCAAACATCAGCCAATCAAAAAAAAAAAAAAAAAAAAAAAGATTTTGAAAAAAGCCAAATATCGGCCGATATATAGGCCTTGGCAATATATGGGTTCGACCACTACTTATAACAAACTAATACATAACAAAATTTACTTCAAAATATTGTTTTCGTTATTGATATATAACTTGTACTAGGCGCAACTAGCGGGTGCCTGGTTTATAATAATGTGGGATGCATACAGAGCCCTCTCTTTTCAAGAGATCCTGAAGAGCTTGATCAGCTGGTTTAGGTGTGTTTGATTAGGGTTGGAACTGAACTGCAGGACAGTGGGTGTCCGGGAGCAGGGTTGAAGAATAAGTGCATCAGAGCATGGAAAGACAGGTAGTTCAAATATATGTGTATTTTAACACGTACACAAAACACCAAGATGCATTTTTGTGCGTTTATGCATTTATGCGTTTCATATGACTGTTGATGGGTAAAGCAAACAAGACGCATCCTTCTGTACTCACATTCACAAGTTTAAGCAAAAGGCACAAATCCAAAATAGTGAATCAATCATCACACATGCATAAGTTCAAGAATGACCACACTGCTGACATGATCTTATTGCTAACATTCCTTACACACATGGGTCATCGCAGGTGCATAATCAACACATCTTATCAGCAAGGCATATCAGCATCATTTTACATATCGTTCCCAATGGAGCATTTTAAGCCTTTATTGGGCTAATGCCGATGACATTCTGATAATATTGAGCATCCCTATTATTCCTGAAAGTTATGCCATTTTGACTTAAGATTACATGCGTCATAGAACTAGGGTTACAATGTTAACTTTAGGACTGTCAAACGATTAATCGCATCCAAAATAAAAGTTTGTGTTTACATAGTATATGTGGGTGCACAATTATTTTATGTATGTGGGTGTATAATTATTTTATGTATTAATTATTATTAATAATTATACATACATATATATATATATATATATATATATATACACACACACATATATATATATATATATATATATATATATATATATATATATATATATATATATATATACACACATATATATATATATATATATATATATATATATATATATATATACACACACACACACATATATATATATATATATATATATATATATATATAATAAATCCAGTAATAAATAATAAATCCAGAGCAACTGCTGATTTGGCAGTGGTCTCTTAATTTTTTCCATAGCTGTATATTATGTAAACACAAATTTTTATTTTGGATGCGATTCGTCGCAATTAATCGTTTGACAGCCCTAGTTCACTTGTCACTCACAATTCTATTAACAACATATTTATTTAGAAGTCAGCTCAGCTTCAGCTCAGCTATAATTTAATCATGTCCTTACATAGCATTTCACCTAAAAGACTCAATGTCCTTTAACCCAAGTTCCCCATGCAGACTTTTCCCATGTTCAAGTTGGGCTTGCAAACTCACTTTTTTATGCATCACTATTGACAATAGACCTTTTTTTACCCATGAAGTTACTAATGTAACATATTAACAGCATCCTAGAACAGTGATGCAGCAAATAGGCCGTTCATTCAAGGATGTTGCTCTTTTAAGTGTCTAAAACGTATGCACAGTCCAGTTAAATAATAAAGTTTGCCCTCTCTAACTTAATGTTGTAAAACTGAATGAAGCATTTTATTTTTATTTTTTGCTGAAATAAGCACACCATTAACAACATAAGCGTGCAGTCAGATGCACTGAAAGTTCATTACAGCATGAAGGTCCATTAGACCAAGAACGAAAGATAAAGGCGGTCATCGTAATTTTGCTAAGACAGACATGTTCCTGGATTAACATCTTTTGTTGAATCCTGAAACAACATTCCGGTCCAAAAAAACAGTCTTAACACCATCCTTACTGCTAAACCTACCCCTATCTCTAACTTCTCCCTGAAATCAGAGGGAAATTATAGGAGGATATGAATTGTGTAACCTTTGTTGTAAGCTGCAAACCAATCCATCTATTCTGATTGGTTGATTCGAATGTTGTTCCAGGATCAACAAGAATATTCATCCAGGAACATGTTCTACTTGGTGAAATCATACTCACCAAACAAAGAAGAACTATGAATGGGAGAAAGAGCAACTTGCAATATGGCACAATAAGTCCCGCCTTTTAAATAAAAGAGCCAATCATCGATTGAAAAGTTGTTGCATCGCTGCCTTTAGACGCTCCAGTTGCTATAGAAAGTCAATGTTCTGAGACACGCATATGTTAATTGGCTTGGATGGTTATTAGGGCTGCAGAATTAATCTAAATTAAACTGCACGTGATTTGACGTAGTAATGCTACTCCATCTGAAAGCCAGGGGGCGCTCTCGCACAGAAACTCCAAATATGCCCAGCAGAAATAGATAACAAACAAGTAAATAAATCACAGCCTTTGCGATTTCATAATCCCACTAAGCCAAATAGTGCAATTTCAGGTTTATTGCGTTTAATTGTGCATCCCTTAATTTGACCGTTTAGAAACCATTGACACAGTTTGTCAGATTTCATTGGTGATTTTTTTCAAAAATGAAATTAAATCATATGCTTGGAAAACAGCTTTAGATCACTTGATGTTTCCCGATTTAAAAACATAGTAGCTGTACTTATGGCAAATATACACGCCAAATATGCCCCGCCGCAGAAGTATAACAAAACACATCATTCCAGCAAATCCCTATCATCGCTGTAGCTGAATTAACAATGTTTAACCACTTTTTGCTGATTAAGCATCACTTATGAATACACGACTGCCTTATTCCGTGTAAGAAGCCACATCACCTCACAGAAGGATGCTCAACTGTCGTTTATGAAGTGAGTTTGGCGTAAAGCATGTTATTAAATGTTGTCTTTTGTTGGACAGGAGATTCTCATGTTTAAAAAGATGTTTGGTGCATGTTGCTTTTTCAAATGCACTCTATCAGTGAATCAAACTTAGTGTTTTCAGATGGAGTAGTGTTTAAGAGACGTACATCATTGACAATCTGCGCATAAAAACGATCGCAGCCTTAGTTTGCTATTTTCAAAATCGCGATAAGCCATATCGGTTTAAAGTGCGATTACATGGAAATTGCAATTAATCATGAAGCCCTAATGACTGGAATACAGTAGATGCTCTAAAGGTATTTCAAAGATGGCCACCGAGTGAAATGACTTGCCTTAAAGGGACTTCGGTAAAGAACTCACGTAGCCCCGCCCCTTTTCAGCACTGTGCTCGTTGTGTTGTGTCTGCCGGATCTGTATCCCCACAGCATGATTTTAAATCTTCCGTCTACTGAAATTTGTTATGACATCCGCTTTAAACATTACAATGCTCAGAAAAACTTCCGTTACCTCTACAATAATTACTTATTGACAGTGATGCCATAGAAATATTAGATGGCTGCTGGAATTATACAGTACAAGAGCAGCCTCGGGAGGCCAAATACAAATCTATCACTGATGCCTAGCGCTGTTCGTTTTCACATGAGGCTGTGCACTGCATGGACACTACAGATGTGGACATTAGACAACAAAAGGGTAGCCTATGTTATAAAGTACACTACCATACGTGCTTTCATTGCTGCAATATTAAAGAACAGCAGTAGGTTTGGCATCAAGGCCGCTAACATTAGTAGTACCTGAAGCGATTAAAAAAAGTGACAAAAACACATGCAAGTCAGACCCAAGTGTTTACTGTCACGATTGTTACCATCTATTTACATTAGCTTAAATCCAGCTGTCATGAGAAGGCAAACTGCATCGTCATGCAGCCGACAGAACTGTAGAAATATAAAAAAAATTCAGAACTGTTTTTGATTTTTTTATCGTCACTGTAATATTTTGTTATATTGATTAGATAATCAAGTGTTCTAAAATAGAAGCAAATGAAGTGTCGAGACTCTATACATACAACATAGGCTACATGTGTCTACATGCAATAGCCTGTATGTAAATATGGCCATCTTTAAGCATGACCGTTTGGATTTATTTGAAATGGTTACACTTTACAATAAGATTCCATTTGTAACAGTAACTAAGGTTAACTAAAGTATTGTTCAATGTTAATTTCAAAATTTACTAATACCTTTTTACATTTTAAAGTTGTCTCTTAACATTAGTTAATACATGAACTAACATGAATGATCAAGGTATAATTAATAGAATAATATGTTTTAATTTATGTTTTTTTAAAGGCCTACAGTACATTGTCATGGATTTTTGCAATAAAGTTCAGCACCATTTTATGTTAGTCAGGTCCATATATATTGGGACAACGACACAATTCTGAATTTTTGGCTCTATAGCACCACCACCTAGGGGTGTAACGATTTTGAACTCGAACCGTAAAAACCGCGATACTGAACTCACGGTTCGAATCGCGATACTGTCATTGCGTACCGAACACGCCCCGCCCCGCCCCCTGCTACCCCGGCCCCGCCCAGCCCGGCTCAATGGACCTCATGTCTTATGTAAACAGTACACAATGAATTCAGTTTTGTAGCCTAACCACCATTAACACCAAATAACAAGCTCCGTGTTTTGTTACTTTCGATAATAAGCAAGGTGTAATCTTTCAGATTCTGTCTATTTGATCACGAAATTCAAACAATAAATGGCGTTTTGGGCGCTCTTTGATGTGACGTGACTATATCGGCTTACTGAGGTCTTCATCTGCAAGCGGCAGCGCCAGCGCGTAGTAACAGCGACCATCTCTTCCTCAGTTACAGAAAAGACACCTGAAGGTATGTTGAAAGATACAGTATACTTACTGAAAGGCATCATAACTCTGTGTAATCGCTCAATCAGTGTTTCAGCCGCGGAAAGACGTCAATAAAACAGCAAAGTCTTAGCTTGTCACTAGCATTATATTTACCTCAGGCAGGCAAGTGATTCAGTGTCCACAACTTCCTATAAATGAACCTTTGCACTAAATAAATGCACTATGTTAGCCTGTATATTATATTTTACTTAACCTGTTAATGATATCTTGATTATTTAATTTATATTTAAAATATCTTTCATGAAAAGGACAACTGTGTAAATTATTAGATTAAAAACACAAGTTAATGTAAAAACTGCCTTATGTTCAGTTTACATGTTTTCATACAATGTGTTGTGTGTTGATTATTATATCTAAAAAATAAATGGCATCTGAATTTAGGTTAAAAGTCTAGGCTACAACATTTAATGTTATAGTAATGTGCAGCCTTCAATATAGTTCACAGCATTAGCAGATTTTTTAATCCTTGTGAAATGTTTAATTGTAACTGAATTAATTTAAAGACAAAGAGCTTTTTTTCATTAAACCACTGTTTAAAAAAAAGCCATTTTAGCTTTATAGACCGAACAGAACCGAGACGTCAAAACCTGGTGAAAACCGAAACCGTCAGTTTTGTGTATCGTTACACCCCTAACCACCACAATGGATTTTAAATGAAACAAACAAGATAACTGCTTTAACTGCAGACTTTCAGCTTTAATTTGAGGGTATTTACATCCAAATCAGGTGAACGGTGTAGGAATTACAACAGTTTGTATATGTGCCTACCACTTTTTAAGGGACCAAAAGTAATGGGACAGATTAACAAACATAAATCAAACTTTCACTTTTGAATATTTGGTTGCAAATCCTTTGCAGTCAATTACAGCCTTAAGTCTAGAACGTATTGACATAACTAGACGCTGGGTTTCATCCCTGGTGATGCTCTGCCAGGCCTCTACTGCAACTGTTTTCAGTTCCTGCATGTTCTTGGGGCATTTTCCCTTTAGTTTTGTCTTTAGCAAGTGAAACGCCGCTGAGTCGGACTCAGGTTAGGTGATTGACTTGGCGATTGCATAACATTTCCACTTCTTTCCCTTAAAAAACTCTTTGGGTGCATTCGCAGTATGCTTCGGGTCATTGTCCATCTGCACTGTAAAACACTGTCCAATTTAGCATTTGGCTAAATATGAGCAGAAGATATTGCCAGACTCATCAGAATTCATCCTGCTACTTTTGTCACATCATCAATAAATACAAGAGAATCAGTTCTATTGGCGGCCATACATGCCCAAGCCATGACACTACCACCACCATGCTTCACTGATGAGGTGGTATACTTTGGATCATGAGCAGTTTCTTTCCTTCTCCATACTCTTCTCTTCCCATCACTCTGGGGCAAGTTGATCTTTGTCTCATCGGTCCATAGGATGTTGTTCCAGAACTGTGAAGGGTTTTTTTAAATGTTGTTTGGCCAACTCTGATCTGGCCTTCCTGTTTTTGAGGCTAACCAATGGTTTACATCTTGTGGTGAACCCTCTGTATTCACTCTGGTGAAGTCTTCTCTTGATTGTTGACTTTGACACACAAACACCTACCTCTCCTGAGGAGTGTTCATGATCTGGCCAACTGTTGTGAAGGGTGTTTTCTTCACCAGGGAGAGATAGGGCTTGGGCGTTGTGATGTCATTACTGACGTGGCGGCCATGTTGGAGGCTTACGCGCATGTAAACATACAGCAAGTCGAACGAGGAGAAGCAGCAGAGTTGGGATAAAGAAAGAAAAAAGATGTTAAAATCCCTAAAAGGTTGTGGAATTTACCGGGATATGTTAAATAGGGAAGCCAGTGACCGGTATGTGGACTAAACCGGCACTTTTAACGGTTTGGATCCATATGAAATTTCCAACAAAGAGTCGGCAAACAGTGGGAACAGGGTAATCCGGACAGATAGTTAGTAACGTTAGCTGTCAACCCTCACGTTTTTTTTTCGGGTTTCTCACGTACTTGATCTCTTTTCCCGCTGTCTTCCCGTTTTAGTATATTCCTGTAAAATATCCCGTATTTTAATATTCTCATAACATTAACATTAGCCCTTTAATCGGACCTGTCAGTCTCTGTTGTCCTGTTGCTAAACTGTTACCCTCTTGCTTTAAGCATCGTTTTGCTTACTAACTTAAGTTTAAGTGCTTAAAACAGCTAACGTTATAACTACACTTTTGAAACACATAGTTTACATGTGTGAATGGTTGTTAGCACTATAACTGTCACTAAACTAGCAGCTAGGTGGAGCACAGTTTACCTTTGTCCGAGTTCAGCGTAACGTACTGTGCTCCCACTGTTTGTTGGAAATTTCAAATGGATCCAACCGTTAAAAGTGCCGTTTTATCCACTTACCGGTCCCTGGTTTCCCTATTAAACGTATCCCGGTAAATTCCGCATCCTTTTAGGGATTTTAACATCTTTTTTTATTTTCTTTCTCCCAACTCAGCTGCTTCTCTTCATTCGATTTGCTGGTATGTTTACATTTGCAAAGCCTCCAACATGGCCGCCACATCCCAGAATGCAACGTGGCGCCCAAGCCCTATTCTTCTGTTCATTCACCACAGTTGTTTTCTGTGGTCTTCCGGGTCTTTTGGTGTTGCTTGACTCAGCGGTTCATTCTTTCTTTTTAAGAATGTCCCAAACAGTTGATTTGGTCAAACCTAAAGTTTTTGCTATCTCTCTTGTTTTTTTCAGCCTAATGATAGCTTGCTTCACTGATAGTGACAACTCTTTGGATCTCATATTGAGAGTTGACAGCAACAGATTCCCAATGCAAATAGCACACTTTAAATAAACTCTGGACCTTTTATCTGCTCTTTGTAAATGGGAAAATGAGGGAATAACACACACCTGGCCATGGAACAGCTGAGCAGCCAACTGTCCCCTTAAAAAGTGGGAGGCACATATCCAAACTGTTGTAATTCCTACACCGTTCACCTGATTTAAATGTAAATAAACTCAAATTAAAGCTGAAAGTCTGCAGTTAAAACACATCTTGTTCGTTTCATTTCAAATTCACTGTGGTGGTGTATAGGAGCCAAAAAGATTAGAAGTCGTGTTCCCAAATTATGGACCTGACTGAATGTTTGTTTTTATTCCGTATCCATCTTAAAAACATAACGGCCAGAGTGGGCAAACATAACTATCATTATATATATATATATATATATATATATATATATATATATATATATATGGGGCTGTCACTTTGCGTTCGAAAATCGATTGCACAATCGATTCGGACCAACCAACACAAGTATCGAAATGATAATAGGGAATCGATTTCAACGGCCTAATCTCAGAGCGCATCCAGCTCGGCGTCACGCGCAGCGACGCGCGCACACAGCAACACACACATAACAGCAATTGTACTTCTGCATAGTGAAAAATGTGAATTCTGCCGGTCTTCAGAAAGTCTCATGCATACAGATACAGAGTCGGAATCGATTTTAACAGCCTTCTCTCAGAGCGCGTCCAGCCCCGTCACGTCAACGCCCGGCAGCGAACGCGCGATCACACAGCAACACACAAACACACACACACACATAACAGCAAATTGTACTTCTGCATAGTGAAAAATGTGAATTCTGCCGGTATTCAGGATGTCTCATTCATACAGATACAGATTCAGGCTACAAGTCGCACTATTGTTGGCAAAATTTGTTTGACAGTTAAGTCAGTAAACGAAAATAATCATACTCTAATCGTAAACAGAGCCATGTTGAATCCTGCAGTAATCATATATATATCATATATATATAATATTCAAGTGCGCATCTTAAGCGCCCTCTTTAGGCCTGCGTTCGTCCTTATGCCTGTTAGGTGTCCCGTGGATTTGCCTATATTTGGCTAAAACGGAAATGTGTTTAGAAATGGAAAATCGATTTCACAGATCGATTCAATGAACACTTATGTCTCAAAAATCGATCAGGATTTTTTGACAAAAGTGACAGCCCTAATATATATATATATATATATATATATATATATATATACATACTAATTTCTACCAATTCATTTGTATAATGAAATAAATTAGTGAAACACCATTAAGAAAGAACTAACATGATTTAACAACAATAGATAAAATTATGTTTATTAAAGTTCACATTAACCAAGATTAACAAATGTGTGAAAGAATATTCATAGTCACACAAAATTTAGCTGTTAAATGTGCAAATAGCCTAATGAATGGAACCTTGTAAAGTGTTCTGAATCACAAAATCTCACATCTCACAGAAATCACAGCATTTTTGAGAGTGCTCTGGGTCATTTTAAACATAACTTCAGGATTATTTCAAAGTTATGTGCAAAAACAGACTGCAGGAAAGTGAACTATAGCTAGTGATATGACCTCTTGTTATTTGAAAAAGGTTACATGAGTCAATGACAAGCATGCAACAGTAGAATCGCAAGGGTATGGAAATCCTAAGCTGACAAAATAATGCATAAAGAAAGAAAGGAAGAAATGTAAAAAAATTATAACACAGGCTAAACTTATACAAAGAAATAAATTAGAATTAATACTTGTCCACTTATATTTATATACATACGTATTTGACTTCATTAATCTGTCTGTATAACATTTACTAATGATGTTATGCTATACATAAATAAGGCAATAAAAGGTAAATACTTATTTTGGTTTTCTGTTGTATTTGTTTGTGGGCCTATATATTTATTTAACATATCGTCTCACATTTATTTATTCATTATTTTGTCAGCTTTGTAGTTCCATTCAAGGGAATTTAATACTAGAAATTCACTATCCCATCTCAATACTTCAAACCCAAAACAAGCTGACATCTTGATTGTCTGAACTCCACACTGACTCACGCTTCTGTTACTCTATTGAATATGCACCACATATGTTCATGCATAATACTTCTAAAGTCTCTTAAAATCTCCTGAAGTGTGCCCAACTTTCTGTTTCAAATGCCCAGGCCTGCAGAGAGACCCTGCACTGAGCTTTACTGTAAAATCACCATTCATCTCAGCGTGCAGCGCGAGACACACCAGCGCGTTCAAATCAAACTGACGTTTCTCAAACGCTGTGCATCGAAACGCAGAAATGCATTGTCATCGGGATAATGTTTGTATTCAGATCCCGTTAGTGTTTATGCATTAGCAACATTAGCAACTCACATCTCTTTAGCCACTTCATCCGAGCAGCGCACGACGAGGCTGTGATGTTTCTTATTCTCGATGCACCACGAGGACAATCCCTGGATGGACTCCATCGTATTGGTGACTCCTTGAAATCGCCGGTCCAGCGATGACTCTAACGAACCAGACGAGCCGCGGCCACCACTGTGACCAGAGCTAGCCGCTCCGGGACCAGCCGCCATCTTCCCTTCACTGCCAGTGCAGAGCAGAGACGCATGGAGGATTTAATCACCGAGTATTCCCGCTGCACCAGCAGAGGGCGCCGCTGCACATTTACAAACCACCAGCAGAGGGCGACGCTGCACATTTACAAACCACCAGCAGAGGGTGCCGCTGCATGTTTACAAACCACCAGCAGTGGGCGCCGCTGCATGTTTACAAACCACCAGCAGAGGGCGCCGCTACATCTTTATAAACCACCAGCAGAGGGCGCCGCTACATGTTTACAAACCACCAGCAGAGGGCGCCGCGGCATGTTTACAAACCACCAGCAGAGGGCCACATTGTTAAATAGCATTATATATGTTTTAAATTCTTTAAATTTTCTTGAACAGAAATCAAGTAGCAAACTTTTATGGCATACTTCAATAATCATGTTCATGTTTAGGTATTGATTCAGCATTTAAAATAAACAACAATAATAATAAAAAAAGTATTATTCTAACATAAACAAGGCAAACAGAAAGAAGTTTCAGGGCATTTCTGTTTGCCATGCATTAAAGAGATTTAGCAAATAGCTTCAAATCATTCTTCCATTCGTTGAAATGGGGTTTAATCTTGAAATATTTACATGTCAAGTCAAGTCACATTTATTTATATAGCGCTTTTTACAATACAGATTGTGTCAAAGCAGCTTCACAGTGATCACAGTTTCATCTTCACAGTTACATCTGTGGATAAAGTGTTTACCTAAAACAATTCGATTTTTTACATTACAACTTTAATTGAGATCACATTCAAAGGGTGTAGAGATAGAGATTTAGAATTGTATCCAACTCTGAAATGAAAGACAAAATTCATGTACAAATTTGCATTGGATAAAAACATTTTGACCTTTTCAAATCTCACAAAATCCATATTAATTGTTTTCCCAGTGAAATCTCTCATGTAAAAAGCAATTTGATGGATAGCTACATTTCATTCAAGAATTTAAATGTCTTTGGCCTTAGGAAAGATTGGTTAAGCTAAATATTGCTTCCTTATTATTATAAGCCAAGTTCCATAGTCCTACAACAGACCTTATTCACAGAACCATCTTTGATTTTTAACTGGAATGAAAGCGAGGCTGTGATGGATAGACAAAGTTCATCTTTTTAGTGGGTTGTACTGTTATTTAACATGTTTTTGGATAATTCTGTTCATGAAACACTGCAAAAATATCTTTCCAAGAAATTTCAGTGGACAAACAAAACTCAAGACGACATGAGGTGTGGAAAATTATATAATCTGCATGTCAATATCCATGGATCACTGAATCTTTAGTAAGTTATAAGGAACACTAATCTAGTCCAACCTCGAACAATCAGTTTGTTTTACTCGAAGTTTCCACAGTTTCCCATATATTAAACCCAGTCACGCTGTAGTGCATTCCCTATATTGTGCTATTGACAGTGCTCAGTAACATCTCAGGTTACTCGCATAACTCTGGCTCCCTGAGAGGAGCGAATGAGACATCGATAGCTGAAGCGTTGGACCAATGGCACTCAAGCACGGGAAGACACGGATATTTGGACTGAGCGATAGCATCCAACAAACTCTTGGAAGGTTTTTACACTGCAGCTTATGCATTGTCTCATTCTCTTATGGTTTCTTGAGTAACCCGCACCTTAAGAGATTGGCCTCTTGACATTACACCAATAGCTGACACATTGGGCAACGTATAAAACGTAGCCAACATGATTCACGGAACGTATCAAAAGAAAAGGTGGGCCTAATTTTAACCCACTACACATGGCAGCAAATCTATCTATACAACAAAAGCAATACTTTTGTAACAAAACATATTAAGACTCACTTTCTTAGCACTCCTCAAACTTCCTGAAAAATAGACTGCGTCGCTTGTTATGCTGGATGAATTCCTCAGCAATGGCAATCATGTCCACCTTTGTCAAGAACTCTGTTTGTGTGTGGTATGTGACTGATGTAAAAGCTCGCAACTGCAGTTTAAGCATCTTGTATTCAGTTGTTTGTAATGTATTGGATAACTGATTGGTTGGAGAGAAAATGTAAGCATGACGCAGGACGAATGTGGTAAATAGGTAGGTAGGTAGATCAAAATGCCCACAGCTTTCCTACCGCATTCATCATGGGATTCTTCTGTGATTGTCATTAGGGTTACCAGAACAGAATAGTTGTCGATGGTTTATTTCACTGCAGCAGTGCATCCAGTCCATCGCGTTGGACAGAGGGTGGAATTTTTGAGTCACTTCTTGCACATTATCCAATGCATCTCATATCAGCTTACATTTTTTCCCAGCATCTTGAAGGCATAAGTTCAAGCAATGTGCAATACAGTGCACATTGACAGCCGTGGGATTGTGCTCTTTTAAGCATGCAGAGACGCCTGCCAAGTGACCGGACATGTTCGCTGCGCCGTCGTATGCCTGTCTTCTGCACAAATCACACATTATATTGCAGCAGATCAAAATGTCATTTATTGCTCTGAAAATTTTGTGAGCATCGCTTTTTGGCAAATCAAAAAGTCCTATGAAATCCTCTTGAATTGTGTATGTCGTCCACTCAGCAAAGCAAAGTCACAAGTACTTTGTTGGAAATGTCTTTAGTTTCATCTGCGAGTATTGCATAAAATCATTCACAAATGGGAAGACAAAACCGTTCGTAGTACATTGAGTAAAATTATATTCATCATCTCATTGATTGTCATGGGAAATTTAATTCTCCCTGAACCAGCGTTTAATGTCTGAGCAGTCATAAGACCTTCAGCGATGTTAATATTGTAAAAAAATATTGCTTTCCTGACCATCATAGTGATGTCTTGGCTCATCAGAAAGCTGAGAGTCTTTACTGCCACACTAGGTTGCTTTGAGACAAAAACCTAAAACTGAGCTAGACATTGTTGTGCTAGACATGCTAGACATGTTACGCAAATGACAATAAAGCATGTTTCCATGGAAAATGCAGGTTAAATGTAATTATTTAGTGCCAGTCCATTGATTGCACAAAGGCGACACTGCATGCAGGCACGTTTCCCTGCGTTTCACATAAGGTCAGCCAGGGGAAATCTTTGAACCATTGTGGGTGAACTGACCGCATTTTACTTTTTTTTTGAGGATCCGGTTCCTGTGTTCTTTAGTTTCACTCAGTACAGTAGGATTTATAGATTGAATAGATCTGGTAAGATACCTGCATGCAGCACTCATTTGAACAGTGGATTTCGGCTGTGGTGGTTGTAGGAATAGACGATAACTCATTTGTGTGATGTGGTTCGAAGAGCGGGTTAGACAGTGCTCTGAGTTCTGAAGACAGCTCCCAGACTGGTATTAGACGAGGGCGGTGAGGAATCAATCAACTTGTTATTAGCGCATGCTTGTTAACTGAGCATTCCTCAATAGCAGCTGCATATACTTTCAATTTAGTGGGCGAGGGGATGGTTTAATGCAGAACTGGGCCCTCATTAAATTATGAAATAATTGTTGAAAAATAAAAAATAGGAATATTTGCGGAAAAATATGAAATATTTGAGTTACATAAAAGCTTTTTATTTGTTTTCTTCCTAATTGTCCTTGAAATAGGGGTCAAGAACACCGAACTTGGACGCCACTGCCGTCATGCACTCTTTATCAGGATTGCCATTTGTGAACGTCAACCAATCGCTCACGAGTCTGCATCAGGAACACCACCAAGGGCCACAAAAACTCCATCTGCCCCAACCCTGCCCACTCACATGCCTCTCTACAAGATGAGGCCACAGAACGATCCAGATGCCTTCATTGACCTGTTTGAGAGGTCCGCTGAAACCTGTGGGTGGGCACCCATGCGGCTCATACCTCTATTGTCTGAAGAGGAACAACAACTGCCAGTCCAGAACCTTCTGGTCTATAGACACCTGAAACGCGCCATTCTCCAGCAGGTTGGCCGGAGCTCAGAACAGCTTTGGCAAAGGTTCAGGTCGCTGGTCATTGAACAATTGATCGATTGGAGTCTGGTGATGGAGGTGGAAACACTGATCTGGGGTCCCGGACACTCTCACAGGCTGCCCCTGATCAAGCTGGCCTGTACCAGATACCTGTGAGTATTAAGAGGGATATGTTTCAGGCTTTGGTGGATTCAGGATGCAACCAAACCTCCATTCATCAAAGCCTGATTAAATTTCAGGGATAAAAACATAATGTAGAGGTTGCAGTTAGCCCGCACCTCCGACATCCGCTAATTTTGTGGACAAATTGGCAAGATTTTAGTGTATTATTGGGGTATTTATGTGCGGATGTCTCTTGGACAAAAGGGGAGCAGCGAAGGGGGGTGGTCACTCCGGTAGGAGAAACTGAGCCGGGACCAATGGGAGATGAGCGCTCTTGAAAGGAGATTCCACAGAGCGTGAAGATTTTTCCCTGGAACAGTCCCAGGACGAAACGCTCAAAAATGCTATTGAACAAGTCCGTACTATTGACGGGCAGCTTCTCCAACCAAAATGACTGCTCTCATATCCTACTTTTTCTATTGTAAAAGAAGATGTAAAAGAGTTGTTGATACCAAAAAGTCATAGGGAAATGCTTTTCCAGGCGGCCCATTCTAATCTGATGGCTGGGTATTTGGGACAATCAGCAATGCTTAATCATCTAATGACCCGATTCTTCTAGTTGGGCATTTCAGTGAGAACGTGCGCAGGTGGTGCGCATCTTGTCAGAAATGTCAGTTGGTGAATCCACCTGCCAATCCAAAAGCACCATTGTGCCCACTCCCTCTTATGCAGGTCCCCTTCGAACAAATTGGCATGGACCTCATTGGGCCATTAGAACGATCTGTATGGAGGCAAAGCTTTGCATCAGTTATGGTGGATTAGGCAATGCAATACCTAGAGGCAGTGCAGCTACGCAACATTTCCACAAAAAGCATAGCCGGGCGTGCTGTTTCAGTTAATCTCCCGGGTTGAAATCTCGAAAGAAACACAACAAATTTTTGCTCAGGTGGAACGATTTAATTGCACATTAAAAACAATGAAGTTTGTTGAGGAAAATTGGGACAAGTGGCAGGAATCCCTCTAGTTTGCTGTGCACAAGGTCCCATAAGCCTTCATGGGGTTTCCCCCTTCAAGCTTCACTATGGGCATCAACCCGCATATGTCCTAAGAGAAACTTGGGAGGAGGGACCTTTGAACAGTAAGAATGAAATTTAATATGTACTGGAGGAGGATCTTGGTCCAGAGGCGAAAAAAAAGAAAATATCTCGTGCTGGCCCCAGGAGGAGATCACCTCTCACCCTCACAGCTCGCTGATGTGGCCAATTTGCAAACAGAATTTTGCTGTTCTCGTCCCCTGCCTGGTCGACTTGACCTTATCCAACACCACATTGAGACTGAGCCTGGCATGGTAGTGCGCAGCCGACCTTATCGCTTAACACACAAAAAAGATTGATTTAGATCGAATTTTCAATTTAGATCGATATTGATGCTAGAGATGGGAGTAATAGAGGAATCCAGCCGTGTTTGGACGGGCTCGATAGTTTAAGTGCCTGAAGCGAACGGCTTGTTTAGATTTTGTGTGGATTATCGCAAGTTGAACTCTGTGTCAAAATTCACAGCATATCCAATGCCGCGGGCTGACAAACTGCTTGATCGGCTGGGTACTGCTTTTTTATTATTTGCCGGATTTAACGAAAGGGTATTGGTAGATCCCCTTATCTGCTATGTCCAAAGAAAAATTAGCTTCCACAATGTCATTTGGGTCACACCAATTTGTTAAAATTCTTTTCGGGTTGTTCGGGGCTACGGCCAACTTTCAGTGTCTCATGCTGCATATGCCGCTGCCTATCTGGATAAGTATAGCAACGACTGGCAATATCCTATGCAGCACTTGTGGGCTTGTCCTTAGTTAAGTGAGAGGGGCCGGACTAACGGCCAATCTGAAAAAGTGTACGGTTGGTCGTGTGGAATTCAGGTATCTGGGCTTCCATTTGGGTCACAGACATGTGCGTCCCCAAATTAATAAGACGGCAGCAGTTGCAACCTGTCCAAGACCCAAGACCAAAAAGAAGGTGAGGCAGTTTCTGGGCTGACGGGATATATTACAAGGTTTGTACCCAATTACTCAGACCTCACCATTGACACCACTGACTGACCTCACTAAAAGGAAGCACCAGATCTGGTCCAATGGACAGAGCAGTGCCAGCAGGCTTTCACACAGATAAAGGCTGCTCTTTGTAGCAGACCGAGAGCAGACCTTTCTCTCCCCTTTTTCACAGACCGACGTGTCAGACAGGGGGCTTGGAGGGGTCCTGTCCCAGGAGATAGAGGGTGAGGAGTGGACAGTGCTGTACATACTGTAAGTTGCAAGCTCTCAAAGAGAGAAACGATGTCCATAGAAAAAGTTTGTCTGGCCTTTAAGTGGGCCTTTCTCACCCTCTGCAATTATCTCTTGGGACGGGAATTTCTTCTCTGTTTGGATCACGTGCCCCTGCAGTGGCTACACTGCATGAAGGATACCAACACGGGGATCACCCATTGGTATCTGGCACTGCAGCCCTTTAAATTCCAGGTGGTCAGGCAATGGGGCTATGTGGCGAGGGGTGCGTGAATCCAGGATCGGTATGGAACAGGTGTCAGGGCTCTTGCTCTTGTTTGCACACCAAGTAGAGAACACTTTCCACTCGAGAGCATACAGCTGTCTTGCTGAAAGAGCTCTTGCCTCTGCTATCGTGTTCAGCACTATCTGTAAAACCTCTAGCGGGCTTACACTGCGCTGACCTGTCACACCCCAAGCTGACCTGGCTTGGGATGACAGATGGTGCCCCTCGCCTCAGCAGAATGGGCCATTGTGGCGCTACAAGCCATCAACCTCAGGGCAACCATAGCTGGTTGGGACACTTCAGGGTTACCAGTCACAAGGTTTTTATTTTCTCCCTGATTTCATGTAGCACCAGTGGAAATATCTTGACTGGACAAAAAGCGTATTTCCATTTCATGAAACAGATGCTCGACAATGCGTCCCTGTCCAAGGGACAGAGAAAAGACCAGAGGGCAGTGGGCATCCTCCTCTGAGGTCGATCTCTGCTTCATCAAAAAGGGACCATATTAGGCGCACCCTCTGAAGGTGCAGCCTCCACTTTCCATGCACAAACCCTGTCTGAATAACATGTCCGCCCTGCAGTTCAACCTGCCCAGTAAATGAACTGCTTTTATAGAGCAGCCACTGGTCTGCCCATGCATGTTCACAGACAGGCCAAGGCAAGCTAAGTGCATGAGAAGTTTGTGGCTCTCCAGCACCTCATGCGACTGGGCATTGATGAGAAAATCATCGAGGTAATTCAAAATGCAAATCCCACTGAGTCTCAAGGGGAAAAGCGCCACATTTATGCCAAAGCCAGCCCAAACTGATATGCGACTCCTTTGAATGTGAATTTAAGAAAGCTTTCAAGCGATGAAGTATGCTTCTTTCAAATCCATCGCTATTGTAACGTTGAGGCAGGAGTGAAGCAGAGAGAATCCAAAAGCAAGCACTTTAATTAAATTAACAAGCAGCTAATCCAAGGCAAACTATCAGAACATGAACTCAGGAAACATAACTTAGGAAACAGACCTCAAAGCAGGAGCAAGAAACCACTACACAAACCCACGACCGAACAAACAAAGACTGGGGAACAGAGGTATAAATACACAGACAAACAAGCTAAACAAGGTAACAAGGGGGCGTGGCTAATCAGAAACACCTGAGGAGACTAATCAACAAAATGGGGAACAGCTGACATGGAAAAACAGGGGAACACATGACACACAAAAACAAGATACAAAACCCACACGTGACAGCTATAAACCAAACCCTGGGTTGGAAGTTTTACAAATAATTTTCAAAGAGTGCTTTGCCAATGCTCAGCTTAGCGGTCTTAGATCCAAAATTGGATGCCCTCGTTTCTGGGAATGAGGAAATAGTGACTGTCGGTCACTACGTTTGCAGTATTGTCTTCTGCCTGTTTGGGAAGGAGAGTTTGAATTTCTGCTTGAAGCAAAGGAAATGGGAGTTTTTGCTTATGCTGTGTAATAGAAATTGAGGAGGAAAACAGCTCTGATATTGAGTGAAATTTGGTTTAGTGTTTATTACAACCTTTACATGTGGCAACACAACACACAAACATTTATCTTTGTTTGTCTCTGAGGAGGCTGCTGACTGGCATCCATCCACTTATTATTTGGTTGTTCTGGGGCTGACCATTTCAAGCCAATCTCAGCCACTGCTTCAGTGAGGATATTCAAGAGTTTCTCATCCACTGGGGTCACAGGGGAAGCATTCTCATCCAAGGCAGCACCTGAACAAGCACCTCGGACGGAGGTTCGTCCTACATGGATCCGAAGGAGACCAGGTTCCGTACTTCAGGGGAAGGGCAAAAGCATTCCTCATGGTGAAAAGCACATGGGTGCTAGGCCAGTGTCAGCTGATCAGGAGAGCCTCCCAATTGAGGTTGGGTTGCTGAAAATTGCATCAAGACTTGCGCAGACTCTTGTTCGGCAGATCTTCACAGAACTAGCAATCTGTCCTCTCCATCACTGCCTCAGCATGACCATGGCCAAGACACAGCAGGCACTCATCATGCAAGTCTGGCAACTCGTTGGGCCCGTCGCATTTGCGGCATCCTAATAGTGACATGTTCTTTGTCGCTGGATCACAGGAGGGGAATTTCTTTCAGCGCCATCCACTCGGTGTGAATATCCAACGCATACTCATCCTTTAGCGTCATATAGGTGACGCTATATGACAAAATGGCGAAATACTACGCACATGGCACCCGTTATCGTTAATATAACACCCGCTGTGATGGGTAGGTTTAGGTGTGGGGTAGGGTAGTCTCATATTTACGCTAAAGGATTTATGATGCCTTGGGTTTGCGTGTTATATTAACGATAAAGGGTGCCATGTGTGTAGTATTTCGCCATTTTGTCAAATAGCGTCACCTATATGACGCTAAAGGATGAGAACGGGCTGGAATATCCATGGAAAACAACAGACTTCGTTTTAATTTATCTTTTTGACATTTTTGGCGTAACTTGCCCTAGGGCAGGGGTAAATTGGCCATGATAAGTTGGTAAAATGAGCCATCTTGAAATAACCAACCAATTGATGACCAATTGATTTTCCCCCCATTGGAGAGTAAACAAAATTGTACATCAATTCTTTCTTAATGTCTTATTTATTATATCCTAATACAATTACTGTCTTCCCCTTCCATTCAGTTTAACACTGAGTAAATGTAAATGAAGTTAAAATGAAATCCATAATATAGTACATTATACACAGCCATATATATATTATATATATATATATATATATATATATTAGTAACAAAAGCTGTCATGTCTTTAATAACCCCCTGACAAACAAAGGAACTTGTCAGATATTGAAAACACGTTGACCAGTAATGGATAATTTTAAGGTTATCTTCAAATAATTCAAGTGCTTTAAATGCATTATATACATATTGCATTTTTTTAGAGATTGACCTGACCAGTAGTCTGCTGTGTTTTCCTCTGACAGTCACATGAGGGCAGCAGTCGTCTTGTGCAATCACTGAAACAAACAAGCAGTTGTCAAGGACTTACAAAAGTATCATTGGTCTGTACATAATTCTGTGTATAAAACTGTTAACTACATGTTTTTACATGTTTAATAGTGGTAAGTTATATTCTTACCTTACCAACATTTCAGTAGTGATTAGAAATACCAATGATGTGCCATAATTCTCAAAAGAAAAATTGGAGATATTGGGCAATAATTTATTAAAAAAGTAGCCTTTTATTATAGTTTTCTTCTTGTAATTATTAATGTACAGCCTGAATCAAATAAATAAATGAACAGCTGTAAGTGGTTTCCTCTCTTTGTTGTTAGTATGTGTTTGATTCATATTAATATCATCTTCACAGAGCATGTGCACATGTGAACCTACAATGCCAGGCCTTGCAGCTCTCAGAGCGCACATTACCTGGATAAATCTTTCCATATGTAACGAGTGTTTATGTGTGTAAGTAGACTAAGTGTGTGTCTGGGATTTAGGTACGTTATGGGACAAAATGTCTGCACAAAGATGGCAATACTCGAAATCCTATAGTCCCTGAGGAAAACAGCTTATAACTTAATAACCTTAATACTATTTCCATTCTTACACACTGACAGAAATTAACTATAAATATGTAGAGGTGCTGCATAGTCATACTAAGTAATGGTTTTGAAAATGCAGAATGTTTTCTGTAGGGTTAGAATTACAGTTTGTACAGAACAAAAACTATAATGCAATATGTTTTGGTTTTGGTTGCCAAGATGCAAATTTGTGTGTCAGTATGTCTGAATGGAGGTGGACGGTGGGAAGCAAAGAGGCTGTGTGAACTAGCCCTGACCCCATCCATTAACTAAAATCACAGGGAAATGACAGGTTGATAAGAACTTCATTTAAGCTTCGAACCTTAACCTTACAATCTAATTGATACAAATGTTGTTCCTAGACCAACAAATGATACTGATTCAGTTTTGATCTGATATTTCACCTGCATGGCAAAACCAAATATCAGAACTGGTTAGTGCCGTTTGAGGTTAACGGTTAGGGATTGCCACTATGTTTCCCTAAAAGGAATGTTCGGTCCCACTTTATATTAAGAAATAACTCTTGCCAAAAATGAACCTAGGCTCTTTTTGTTTATCTACCTGAGTCAAACTTTAGTGTAACAGCAAAAATAGAATGGAAACACCACTTTTAAGATTGACCGTATTTTCATTTTAGGTAAAAATGCCTTTTGCATTGGAGTGGATGGGGCACTTCCATGATAGCATCAAAATCACTGTTCTTAAAACACTGAGAAGGTCTGGACACAACATAAAACTGTGCTCGAAGTATCACCAGGGCCACTACACATGAACTTGAGCATAGAATTCATTGTTTGTGTACACAAAATTTTCTAAAAAGAAGTTATGTTTTTACAACTCACTTTATCAGTTAGTATTTCCGGTGGCTGGAATTTTGAGATCTCCGAATGCAACGTAAGGAGATTAAAGATGGAAAGCACCAAAAGCTTGTTTCGATTTAAATTCACGGATTAATTTTTTTTTTTGTCATTAGTGAAATTACAAATTCATGATATTTCCTCATGTGGAGTCAGTTCATTACGTTGCATTCAGAGATCGACTACTTTTGACTGACAAAATTCCAGCCACCGGAAACACTAACTGATAAAGTGAGTCGTACCAAACCTTCCTTTTTAGTAAACTTTGTGTACACAAACAATGCATTTAATGCTCAAGTTCATGTGTAGAGGCCCTGCTAATAATTTGAGCATCTTTTGAGCAGTTTTATGTTGTGTCAAGCCTTCTTAGTGCTTTAAAAACAGCGATTTTGATGCAACCAGAAGTGCCCCGCACTCCCATTCAAAAGGCATTTTTACCTAAAACGAAAATACGGTCAATCTTAAAAGTGACGTTTCCAGTCTAATTATGCTTTAACACAAAAGTTTGACTCGGGTAAAGTAGGTTAGATTTTGGCAAGGCAGCCTAGGTTAAATTTTGGCAAGAGTTACACTTTAAATGGCCCTAATACCATTTTATGGTAACTAGATGTGTACATAGTATGCAACTACAGTGTAAGTACACACACATAGTCTTTAGCTGTAATATGTGTGTAACTTCACATGCAGTATGTAACAATTGACGGAATGGACAGTTCCTGAGGAGTTGCCAGCCTGGATGCCAGCCCGAACTCCGGCCACAACATTTTTTGGACGGGAAGTTCGGTCTGGACTCGAATCCATTGAGGAGTAATTTTGATCAGGCAAACAATGTCCGCGCCAATCAAATTGCCAGGGCGGGCTTTAAACGATGATGGACAGGTGATCTTCGGGGGCGTAATCATCACGTTATCAAAGAGCGCTAACTGTCTTCCCTCAGAGATGACTGCAGCTGGAGAATTGAGATGTATAGATTCCGCTGTCGTGTCTGTTGTGAAATAAATCGACAGCGCATTAATTTTAATAGACAAACAGAAAACTGCAATCAGGGCATTTGTCGATCGGAAAGATATTTTTGCCGTCCCACATGATTTGGGAAAAGTGTAACTTATCAGCTGGCTCTGACAGTCACTAAGAAGATGGGACGTAATGAAAAAGCCTGTGGTCGTTGTGGTTTCTCTTTGGTCGCACTCATGAAGGAGTAAGTAAAAGAAGCAACACTCGTTATTTAACTTCTAAAATAAGTAAAGTTAGGCTACGTTCTGTATTTGACAACTGTATGCAAAGTAGTTGACTTACTGCGTTGCTCTGATTGGTTGTAGGTTTACCGACTATCCAATTGAGTGCAGAGTTGTTTTTTTCCTGGTTCGGTTAAGACACGCCTCATAATCAAACCCATACAGAGGGGTTTCAGACTCATCTTCCGATAGGAAAATGAGTATGACGAAGTCAGGCTAGAGTTGTAATTTAATATTAGTACTGCAAGTGGTAAATACATGGTACACACATAGGAAACTTGTTATCATTGTTATTAATGTAATTACATAATTCCTATTACACATGTGTAATTACTGAAGTGAAAAAAGTGTTGTTACCAATATCCTGTTACACATTTGTACGGGTTGTTACATATGTGTAGTAACACATAAATTACAGCTGTAGATACTATGTACAAATGTGTACTTAAACTGTAGTTACATACTATGTACACATCTAGTTACCATGAAAGTTCATAGGTATTAAGGCAACTTAATATAAAGTGGGACCGAATGTTCTTGCGAATTCATATGTTGTTGTTTAGTTCCATGCTAACATATGCTTGGTGGAAACACATCCACAGGATTGAACTAATTTGACATTGTCCGTGTCTGATGAGGGATTCAAAAAGGTTGGTGAGATCATCTTCACCGGACCAAGAACACATGCAGAACCAAATGAGCACATCACACTGCCACAGCTGACCAGCCATAAATCAACTCTCTGTTTCTCATTCACTTTCTCGCTATGCCACTCTCGCTGAACTGTTGTGTTGTTTGTGAGATTGTAACCATATTCATTTCTGGAACTGATTCTCATGGATGAACTATTATCTGAGCTCTAATTTCTCTCAAGTAAGCGCATATATAGAGGGAATGCGCGTGACGTCACCTGTCCGGTCACGTGCCTGCAGTTTCTCACAGTGAGTGGCAAAAAGACTGAGCGGCTGTATTATGTTTTCAGCGTGAATGCCGCAAAAAACAAACACAACACATATAAAGTGGGAAAGAGCTTTGCGATTGACTGTAGAGTTGACAAAAAATCGGAGGTATATTTTTACAGACTGCTACAGAAAGAGGAGCAAATGGATCGCTGCAATTCACAGAAACAACTAGACCAGCCAGCAAAAGGTGGATCTGCAGTTATCATTTTGTGTCAATATGCTGAATTTAGCTGTAAAACCATACCCAGACAGCAAACTGACATTGAATCAGACGTTGAAACGACATTCTCTCATGACATCGAAACAACGTTGATCTGGCATTGTTTTGCTCAGTCGAATTAACGTTTAAGCAATGTCAGACGTGGCATTCTTCAAAGCTAAATGAAAATCGAAAATTGGTTTGCTTTCATAACGTTGAAACAACGTTGATTTCAAGTTGTTTTGCCGTTAGTTTTGAAAGAATGACGCGCGTAACGTTGGTTCAACATTAATTCGATGAGCAAAACAATGTCAGATCAACAGTTGTTTCGATGTCATGTTTCCACGATGATTCAATGTCAGTTTGCTATCTGGGTACCCATATATGTTGTATTGTTATATATATTAACTCATCAATTAAATATTAATCATTGCATATTCTGCATTATTGGATGTTTCTTAATAAACACGGACCAAAAAAAAAAAAACTAAAACTATAAAGTTTTATGGCTGGACGATATGATGATATATAGGCTATATATAACACTGATATAAGTGATCACCCGGATTTAGACCTACCTATATTGTATTTATATAAAGCATTCACAGGCAAATTTGCTTTATGTTTACCGTATTGCTTTTATTTCCCTGGCGTCGAAATCAGGCAAACATCAGGCAACACGATTCCTGGCTGCATGTCAAAATCCTTTCTGTGGATCACTGGATCTTTAGTAAATTGTAAGGAACACTATACTGAGTCCAACATTTAGTTTAAATTGATAAAATTGTTCATTTTAGTCGCATTTTCCCCTATTAAATCCAGTCACGCAGCAGATCTTTTGCCACTCAGTCAGGCTGAGGGGGGTTGTTCCGGCGGGAAAGTGACGTCAATGCATTCCCTCTATATGGGATGGATTTTAGGTCGGATAGTGCGGTTTGAATTAGCCATATCTGTCTACTGGTGCAGCGTCGAGCTCACTTGTCCTCCTTTAAAGAGCATCACTATTTTATACTTTATACCATGGGTGTCACGGATCCACCAGCATCTGCACCAGACTGCATCACTCCGCCCACTCGTTCCAGTTCCCCCGACTACTAATCATCATCACTTGTCCTCATCTCCCTCACTCCAATTATCCACACTATAAGAACTCACCTCTCCCAGTCACTCTTTGTCTGGTCTCGTTTTCGATACCACCACAGACTCCCGCTAAACTACCGCGTCCTACCAAGACGACTACTCACCTGAGTGTTCCCGATTCATCCGTTTCTCGTCCACTCCTCTCTCTGGTCTGCTCCTGTTCCCCGCGGCTCGTCTGCTCTCCAGTGCTCGGCTTCTCATCTGCCCAGATAAGAGACATTATTCAGACTGCCATCCTGTCATCCATTGCTGCTTTCATCCATACTCACCCTCTGTGCACTTATCTTAATAAACCTGGTTATCCGCCACCCTTCTGTGTCCTTCTGTTGTGTGAAAATGGGACATAATTAATAGAGAAATGAATAATAAAAAACAAAATAGGCTATTTGTGTTTTATCCTCTTTGTCGTCATAGTTCCCCACTTTGAAAAACGAGTCGTTTGCTGAGGCTGGTGTCAATAAAAGCTTTTATTGGACTAACAAGGACGGTTTCACTTACAGGATATTCTTATAATATGATGACCTCTTAGATGTCAAAAGCTCAAGGAAAATTTTATTTCTCAGTTCATGACCCCTTTAAGAACTGAGTGTTTTTTTCAGCGATCCTGTCAATAATTAAGACCCCCTAACCACTGAGATGAGGGGTTTTGAGTGCTTGATTTCTGGAAATGATCATACTTTCCTGCTACACAGTATAGGCCTGAACATTTTCTGAACAGGAATCATGAAAGTTGTTCCTTATGGTTAAATTGTACTTATTTAACAACACTTTAAGCAAACTGAGATGTTTTTTTGCAAAGACTTTCCATCATCACCACTTTAATAATACAGAATGCTTTAAAAAGTAAGAGCACACCTCATGCCTGTAGCACAAACGCTGTGGTTTTATAGGTCCAATAGGTAGTGTTAATGGTTTGTGCCGATCACTAACCCCGCTCTTGAGCGATAACAGCAGTTGTTCTTGCCTCAGCAGTTCCATATTCTGGACATTCATCTAAACTTTCAAAAAAACATGAAACATGGTTTAAGTCTTACCGAATGTCTTGAGACATTAATAACATGAAGTGATGTATGTGTTTTCTGCTAAAGTCTTCACAGAGCTGTGCGTTAAAAGTCGGTGAAAAGCTCACAAGTCATATTAGTTCCTGAAAGCGCTCCAGTGGCCTCGTCTGACTCCATCTGGAAACAATAGTGCATATGAAGAACAAGAAAAAGCTCTGACTCAGCGTTAGCGAAGCCGGATCACGAGCATCTACATATCTGCTTCCTACGGCCAAGAGAGAAAGACAACACAGCCTCTAATGCGATGGCAATATGACACGTGCCACGTTTAATAAGGACTGCCATTTATAACAAATCCTCCGTCCACTCTTCAGAATGACATTCATTGTGGATGAGCGATTACATTCATCTACTGCTGTTGTACAACAAATGCAAATATTGTTAATGAAGGAAGTGATTTGTGCGATGCAAAAACCCATATGTGAAATGCCGGAGCCTTTCATGTGCATTTCTCTTCATCAGACCAAAGACAGTTCTTGGCAGTCATGTGGTTGCTAAAAACATCCCACAAAGAGAGCTGACTTGCGTTAAATGCGACACTTCTGACAGTTCATTATATTCATGCCCATTAGTTTAATTGCATTTTGTTTTCCTCGAAAATGATAAACCCCAAATACGAAACAGTACTGTGAAAGCAAGATAAAACATACAAAAATACCAATGTGCAACTATACCCAAAGTTAAACAGGAAAATAAAAGCAATATAAGACAATATTACAGCAGAATATCATTCTGGTATATTTCAGTATTGTTAATAAATAAGGAAATTAATATCAATCATACAAAAGCACTAATTCATTGTCATGTTAATTTAAAACCTCTGTTATGTATCAGCGGCTTCGACTGCCATTAAAATCAACATATAGCACCAAAAAATGAATGTAGCTCTACAACATGACGCCATATTCTTTCTGCTGCCACCATAAAACGCATTAAGCCAGTTTATGTGTTTCACATGAGATTGTATTGTGATAATACATGTCCATGTATTTTGCCACACGGATTCAGTCTAGTCTATAACCATATTTTTTTTTGTTCCTGATCATTTGAAGTTGTGTGAAACACAATGAAAGGAGTCCTCACACCCTCATTGACACGGTATCCCCTCCATAGGGCTTTGTCGATGATGTCATTTCCTGCAGACACACTTGCAGTCTCGCCGTCATCAGCAGGCCGTGTCATTCTCCACCGAAGTCCCAGACAAACAAGCCACTTTGAGTCCTTAATAATGTCTTTGTTCAGTACATGTTAAACACAGCGCTGAGCGGGCATCGCTCTGCTCCTGCGAGGGCTCAGAAGGTCACGGTCAAACGTCTAGAGAAGAAGTTCTCACGGGTTTGTGTGTGAGCAGGACTTGCAGCATTGCTTCCCATAGAACTTGTGGTTGCAAACGCCGTGCTGAGGCACCAGATAACACCAGTTGAAATGATCCTTACAGATCACATCTGCACAGGGAGACATTGATGTTACAATGTAACAACATAATTGTCGTATTCAGCCTAATAATTAATACAATATTTAAAAATATAAATAAAATAAAACTAAAATTCCAGCAAGGTTTGTGTACATTTTGACTATTTCATTTCCTATTTAAAAAGGAATAACGAGAAAGGAAAAGACTTTCTGACCAATCAGATGAAAGGGATTACACATCGATATTGAGATAGAACTTTGTTAAAGGGTGAGTTCACCCCAAAATTGTCATCAATTACCCACCCTCATGTTGCCCACTGATGTCTAAGTAAGCGGAAATAATAAACCTTTCAAATGTAATTTTGAGACATGTTATTTTCCCCCCACAAACAAACGCACATTTTAGCCTATAGGTAACTATAAAGTCTTCTCTCTGTTCACCAGCCACTCACTTTCATGTCTTTCGGGAGAAATGGATGGATTTACGTTACGTTTTGAAAATGACAGGCACGTAGCCCAAAAGTGAATAAATCAAAAGTTTGAATAAATACAATAATATTATATATTATTATATTATATCATATTTTAAAAGCCTTCTTCATATAAATTAGTATGCATTTCATTTACTATATTAATTAACACTGAGACAGTAATTTGTGCAAATAGCACTAATGACTTGTTTAAGACTTGAAGCTTAAACTCGAGGACTTGCAACTTGACTTGGACTTGTCTGTCTTGACTTCGGGACTTGACTTGGGACTTGAATGCAAAGACTCGAGACTTACTTGTGACTTGCAAAACAATGACTTGGTCTCACCTCTGGTATATATACACTACCGGTCAGAAGTTTAGATTGGTAAGATTTTTTATGTTTTTAAAAGAAGTCTCTTCTGCTTCACCAAGGCTGCAATTTTTTGATAAAAAATACACAAAAAACACAGTAATATTGTGAAATATTATGACAATTTAAAATGACTTTTTTGTGTTAATATATATTAAAATGTAATTTATTCCTCTGAAAAAAGCTGAATTTTCAGCATCATTACTCCAGTCTTCAGTGTCGCATGATCCTTCACAAATCACTCTAATATGATGATTTTATGCTCCAAAAACATGTATGATTATTATCCATGTTGAAAACAGTTTTTTACATATTTATTTCAGGATTCTTTGATGAATAGAAAGTTCAAAAGAACAGCTTTTATCTGAAATGGAAAGCTTTTGTTACATTAAACACTACCCTTTAAAAAGTTTGGGGTCAGTAAGAATTTGTGTTTTATTTTTGGGGGAAATAAATAAGAAATCAATACTTCTATTCATCAAGGATGAGTTACATTAATCAAAAGTTACAGTAAAGACATTTATAATGTTAGAAAATATTCTAATTAAATAAATGCTGTTCTTTGAACTTTCTATTCATCAAAGAATCCTGAAATAAAAATGTAAAAAACTGTTTTCAACATGGATAATAATCATACATGTTTTTGGAGCATAAAATCATCATATTAGAGTGATTTGTGAAGGATCATGCGACACTGAAGACTGGAGTAATGATGCTGAAAATTCAGCTTTTTCTCAGAGGAATAAATTACATTTTAATATATATTAACATAAAAAAGTCATTTTAAATTGTCATAATATTTCACAATATTACTGTGGTTTTTTTGTGTATTTTTTATCAAAAAATTACCGATCTTACCGATCTTAAACTTTTGACCGGTAGTGTGTATATATATATATATATATATATATATATGTGTGTGTGTGTGTGTGTGTGCGTGTGTGTGTGATCAATAAATTAAATGTTTTTAATCACATTAACTACAAAAATGTCCTGATATCAATCAATTACTATAATAATTCACTAACATGCATAATACCAAATCTTTTCTGTTTTTTAAAACAACTTTTTCCTCAAAAGAATTTTTATTGCATAACTCAAATTATATCATAGCTCATGACAGACCTTTCTTCTCTGGCTGGGGGCAGAATGCAGTGTTACAGGCCTGGGACATCACTGGCTTCATCTGCAGGACACACCCAGAGGAGGGACGCCCATGAACAAGACACTGGACTGAGCGCACCTGAACCCCTCCACCACACGACACTGTACACTGCAGACAAACACAAAACACGGCATCCCAAGGTCAAAATCAAGCATCCTACACTTCCTGCTGAGCTCATGATGTGTTGCCGAAGACCTGCCTGAGACCACGGTGAGGAGTACCAGTCTGGTCTGCTGTGAGGAGAGAGGACGGAACAGTCTGGCAGGACGCAGGTTCTCTGGAGCTCCATGGAGGGTTTGGGCACATTCTGACACTTTTTGGGTGACAGTTCTCTATATTTTCCTGCCACATCCTTCTCTGTGCACTTCACGACACGCAGCTGAAGTCCCTTTCCACATGACACTGAACACTGCAGAGAGAAAGAGAGAATATCAGAGGCCTCATTCAACCCAAACACAGGTCTGTGCGTTATAAAAGAGACTGAAGCAGTAACCTGTCCTTTTACTTGTGAAAAGGGAGTGTGCTTAATTGTACTGAATTTTCACTTGTAGTGTACTTCAAACCTTATATATATATATATATATATATATATACACACACACACAATAATTATACACCGTGCACCCACATTTATTATGTAAACACAAACTTTTATTTTGGATTCGATTAATCGCGATTAATCGTTCGACAGCCCCAAAGTTAACATTGTAACCCTAATCCTATAACGCATGTAATCTTAAGTCAAAATGTCATAACTTTCAGGAATAATAGGGATGCACAATATTATTAGAATGTCATCGACATTAGCCCAATAAAGGCTTAAAATGCTCCATTGGGACGATATGTAAAATGATGCTGATATGCCTTGCTGATAAGATGTGTTGATTATGCGCCTGCGATGACCCATGTGTGTAAGGAATGCTAGCAATAAGATCATGTCAGATTTAGCAGTCTTATCTTACTGTGATATAATATTAATGAAAATTAAAAGACTTTTTTTTCCATTTTTTCAAAGATATTTTTTGTTAAAAGTATTTAAAAGTTTTACTTTAAGTACATTGTAAATCAGGTTTAAGTAATCTTTTGGTAACACTTACCAAAATACATTAAAATTAGGCATAATTATATGAAAATAAACAACCCTAAACCAAACCCAGTTAATTATTTTACTCATGTATAATTACACTGTAACAGAGACACATTAGTTACAATGTAATACTATAATACATTTATGTACTGAGTAATATCAATTAATGTGCACAAATCTCAAATCCATTTTTTTTTTTTAAACAGCATTTATTAAATAAACCCAAGTGAATACATCTGTGTTTGCCAAAATATATTTCTCAGTGTACTTATTATAGGGTTAGGGTTATTTTTCCTCACAAGGGTTATCTGCTTTAGTCAAAGGGACTTAAAGGAAAACTCCACCGTTTTTTAAAATAGTGCTTATTCACATCCTTTCCTACATTTAGATGTATGCAAATACATTTTTGTTTCAGTGCATGCATTGTTTTAGTTTGACAGGGTTCGGCGCTAGCTTAGCTTAGCACAATGAATGGAATCATTTGTTGCCAGCTAGCATGTCATGAGTAAAAGTGATTAAAAAAATAAACAAACCCACGTAATTACTTCTTGTGGCCTGCGTATTCACAACGAGTACAAATTTCGATGCAGATTAACACTAGGCGATTTCCTAGGCAGATATTGACTTGGGACTATATTAGGGGAAGCACAGGCGAAGCACTACTGCTTAGGCGAAGCACTGCTACTTGGGCGCAGAGACGTCATGCAACACATGAAATCCCACATCTTCCGTAAACATACTGGCGTTCAACGCGTCAAAAACAGAAGAACATACCGGCATGACCTGCACTGTGTCTTCACTTTAGGACTATTTATTTTGAGAAGTTACAGAAAACAACATGCATAATGTACACGTTGCATTCGTGTACACAGAACATGTACACGAATGTAATCTGTTTCACAGAATTCCATCGAATGTGGAACTGAGAAATAAATGTCTAGCTGCTCTGGAGATCTGTACATCAATGCCTCTCAACAAAATAAAACAGTTTTGTGTTTGCGAAGAGCATTTTGCACCAGAGGTTTTACTTTGAAAAAATGGAATATGTGCCCAGAAAGACGGGAACGTTACTACGTCTGAAAGGTATGGCTGTCGCATCTATTTTCAAAGAACAAAGTGCACATGTAAGTTGTCTTTTATTACTCTCTTCCTTATGTTTATCTGTGTCTTTATTCTGTTTTAAGAACGATGCTGAGAAGCTGTATCTAGACTACGAACGTCATGTTGAATTCCACCTGTTTAGCATGAACAACCTGTTATCGTTACCTATATCCACTGGTCCATTCGGCGTGGGGCGTTTTTTCCAGTTCACTTTATCACACCGTAAAAAAGTCGAGTAACGTTACTGCAGGCTGGATCAGCGCCGTGAAATCCTTGGTAGCTGTGACACAACTGCGGGCACGCTCATCTTGATCTGACGCATTGAGCCTGGCCATCAGTCCCACTCGCCACAGCACAGACACTCTATTTCAGTTGGCATAGGTTGGCATATTCCCACACATTCACACCACCAGTTCGTGTCGGCTCTCATCCTCGCATCGATCTCAACATCCTCATTCTGTCGGTCTATTTCTAAAGCATGCAGCTCCTCTTCTGTAAACTCTGGTTCAAATAGGTAACGTTATGGCTCTGGTTCTTTACTGTGTGAGAAGTCTCCCTCTTCGTCTCTCACAAAATCAGCCATGTTCATTGCCAGTCATGTACTGTAAGGAAAATAGTCATGCGGCTACTATTCAAGCCGGGTATGTTTACGGAAGTCGTGAGATTTCATTTGTTGCGTGACGTCTCTGCGCCCAAGTAGCAGTGCTTCGCCTAAGCAGTAATGCTTCGCCTGTGTTTCCCCCTATATAGTCCCAAGTCAATATCTGCCTAGGAAATCGCCTAGTGTTAATCTGCGTCGCTATTTGTACTCGTTGTGAATACACAGGGCACACGAAGTAATTACGTGGTTTTTTTTTTTTTTTTAATCACTTTTACTCATGCTACATGCTAGCTGGCAACAAATGATTCCATTCATTGTGCTAAGCTAAGCTAGCGCCGACCCTGTCAAGCTAAAACAATGCATGCACTGAGACAAAAATGCATTTGCATACATATCTAAATGTAGGAAAGGATGTGAATAAGCACTATTTCAAAAAACAGTGGAGTTTTCCTTTAAAGTACTCTTATTACAAGGACAATATATTTGGAGCAGAGCAAGGTTCAAGGAACAAATCACCCTAAAATGTTATTCTGTCATAATTAATATATTAGAAAAACCAGACATGAGGATGAGTAAATAATGAAAATGCCACTCTAAGTTAATCATTCCTTTAAATGTCTGCCTCATAATGGTAAAAGCTCATGCATCACCCCTGGGGTTTGAACTCAAAACCATTTGGTTACTACTTTAAATGTACTACTCCACAACACCCAGTCTATCACAATGCGGTGCAAGTCTCATGCTGAGTGTTTTACCGTTTGCCAGGTGGAGACGAACCACTGGGCCTTGCGTTGTTTGTGACAGCGTTTGATCATGCAGGTCTCTTGGCTGCTGGGTTTGGGCAGAGCGACACACGAAGCGTCCGGCAGTACGCGGGTGTAAGAACTGGAGTCACTGCTCACACACGCGACCGCTCTCTTCATCAATCCCTTGCCACATTTACGAGAACACTGGGAAAAAGATCCATTCGTAATGTGAGACAATGTTCCTCAGTGAAGTTTTAACTGTAAAATTAAAGGTGTTGTTTTATGTCCTGCTGATGCAGCGTTGCACAAAGTTAAAGTGTTCAGTTACGGATGCAATTGTCAAAATGCACTATTCACAGCAAGCCATGGTGACCCTTATGAGGTTAACCTCATTCATTTGTAAAACTTTTAAATGTGGGGATAACAATAACTTCTTGAAGTTCACATGCATGATCTTAAAAAAATCTTCTAATAAAAGCATCTGCAAAATTCATAAATGTTTATACCTTCAGAATGTCAGGGATTGTGTGTATAATACAATCAAAAGAATAAATGATAATATAAGACTTTAATAAGAGACTAATAAAAACCAAGAAGAGCACCCCCACCACCACCACTGCCCACCCTAAAAAGCGTATCCTTGCGCTGTAACCATAGTCCAACCTAAGAGGGAGATATAGGGCTCTGTAGGAGGAGGAATAGCAGGTGAGAAAGGACCAGAGAGGAGACTGTGGTGGGAGGAGCCAGGGCGAGAGACAGAAGGAACACACAGGACACAGGGCTACGATGGAACTGCAGGCGGGAGTGACCGATGTGGAGGCGTGGGCTTGGCAGACCAGGGCAGAAACAGTGGGAGTGATGACAATGGCGGAACTGGCGGCAGTTTTACAAAAGCAGCGTTTCCACCGCAATTACCAGGAACTCTTTGTCCCAGGAACTTTTTTCACAGGAACCTTTTTTTCCCCAGACCGCTTGCTTACTGCGTGTACACACCGCGTACTAAAGTACCGGTCCGAGGCAGGAAGATTATAGTAACGTTAAACTGCGTGCGACTGCTCTTCCTAGCCTGCGTGTTTGTTTTGTATGGAGGAGATTCAAGCTTTGCTGCTTTTTTGTGTGCGATTGGCTTACTAACGAGGTAATTAACAAAACGGCAGAAAAGAGAAGAGCACCCTAAGCGTATTCAGAAAGCTCGTAATGCTAGATATAAAAGTAGACGTTTTTTTATCAGCAGACATTGATCGTGAGATGGATGGGACAAACGCGCGCCATCGGGCAGAAAGAATAGCGTGGTAAGAACCAATCAGCATTGTTCAGCTCACAAGTCCCACCCCGAAAGTTCCTAAACTCTGAAAAAGTACTACCTCGCCAGCAGGGACTTTCTGGGGGGAATTTTTACACGGAACTTCATTTAGACCCTGGTTCCTGCGGTGTAAACACACCGAGTACCACCCCAAATTCCTAGTTCCTAGGGAAAGTTCCTGCGGTGGAAACGCGGCTAAAGCTATTTTAGACCAGTCTGTATTGTTAGAGAAGTCTAAAATTTGCTCATAGACTACTCTAATGCAAGTTTGACTGTTTCCCAAAAATAAAGACTGACTTAATTTAGACCAAAGAAATTAGACACCTTTCCCCTAGGCTAACTTAGGTCATATGTAATATCTACCACTCAGTGTAAACTGCACTCGATTCGCCATGTTTTTTGTTTTGAAAAGAGTTTTATTTTACCCAGAATGCATTGCAGTGTAGTCCTACTTAAGATAGAGTCTTAAGTGCCAGAGTAAAAGTCTTATCTTTGTGAAACCAGTCCCTGGATGAAAGGAGGAGCCTGCTGGAGCCAGAGGGTACAACTGCTGACTCGGACGTCTGACGCGGAGCCAGAGTGATAATGGACCAAGGTGGAGGAACGAGGGAGCCCGGTGGTGCCGAGGGAGTGCAGTCCACGATGAAGCCGAGGGAGCGTCAAAACCAAGGCAGAGCCGACAGGCTGAGGTGGAGTCTGTGGCCCAGAGGCTAGAGGTGGAGATGAGGGATCCACAAGCCAAGGTGGAGCTGATGATCGAGTAGCCGGACGACAGAACTTGGTGTTGGAAAAAGAATACAACTTGGAGCTGGGCCCAAGGAGCGATTACTTGGAGCTGGGCTCAACCAGTGACAACTTGGAACTGGCCATATCCAGTGATGAGTGAGATGACTTGGAACTGGATGAGAACAGTTGTGACTGAAGACCAGAGATTACCTCATCTAGCTCATAAAAAACAGTTCCGTTGAGAGTTTCGTTGAGACCCAGCATTGTATACGCACCTAAGCCTTGGGATTATGGGCGGGGCTCCAATTTATTTCCTCAAACTCCACTAAAATGCCCTCCCTGATGCACGTTGTTGCCGGCTTGCACACCTGTACAGACTCTGTGATGGGCTCGGGTTCTGGGACAATGGTGGGCTCAGCTTCATTTCAGCGGTGGGCTCTTCTGCTCTGTTGCAAATGGGTCTGGCGTTTTCCTTGTCAGCGAGGCTGATGGGAAAAGGTGAGTCACACTGCACCAGCACCTACTCAACATACTAAGTCCTCCTCAATCCTCGAGGGAGTGATCCCTCTGTCCCAGAGGGAGGAGGTGGACAGCGGGGATTTCCGTGTTAATATTCGCAGATAAATCTTGTCTTTTGGGTCTTGTGTTCTGTCAGGGGTTGCGTGTAAAGTAAAATCTAAATATGATGCGTGAAGCACATCGAGATTACCGAGAACAATAATACGAGACTGTAATAAATTTGTATACTTCGTACACACATCACAGAGCATCGGAACTTTGCAGGCATGCTCATGACCCTAAATGATAAAATAGCCACACAACTACAAAAACAAATCCTAGTTCAAATCCAACTCAAAAATGTCTTCGGGTCAAACTGACAGTGAAAATAATAGGTTTAATTTGAAGAAAATTCTTTAATATTTCGCACAATATTTACCATTAGCTTAGCATTTTCTTTGCTATGTAGAGCATTTGTCACTTTAAAGAGGCTATATGGAACTTTTTCCCCAAAATAAACTTAACAAAATCCGTTTTATTTTACCATTTATGAATCAAACATCTCCTGATGAGCATACTGACACCTTGTCCGTGCACAGTGGGTGCATCTATTCGCCTGTATCCTATTTTTAATATTTTCTTTCGGGTCCGAATTTTCCCGCGTTGTCTGCGGATGTGACGTCAAGCGCGTTCATGTTATACGTTTCCGATCACTCTGCTAACACCGCTAGTCAGCAAGTAGCCTACACTCGAGTCGCAAGCAGAACACTTATCTCAAACAATATATGTATTTGACTGTTCTTACCTCTGTAAACATAATGCTGACCTCCATGTAGCGGATGACGTGTGCACTGTGCACGTACGAGTGCGCGCGGCGAGCAGAAAGGGAGAGCAGTTCTGTTTTTGGGCCACATGGTGTCAGTCGCGAGTTTAAATTTTAGGAAAACGCATGTAGCCTCTTTAAATAGGAAGGTTGATGCCTATGTAGACATACAGTATGTTGCATTGTTGATTGCCGCAGAGTTATGTGAGTGATCACTAACCTGAGACCAGGGTCCAGTGCTCCAGACCGGTGGGCAGGTGTGTGTGTTGCAGGTCTGTCTGCCGAGACAGCGGTGGTTGTGGACACTGGTCATCAGCCACTGTGTCCACCTGATCAGGGCCTGTTTTCTGAAGACAGCGCACCTGTCTGATCTGCTCTCCAGATCCACAGCTGCGACTGCACACACCCCAGTGCCTCCACACTCCAGCTGTGGTACACAACAGCACACACAAGATATTTTTATAAGTTCTTTACATCTACGAGAGAGTTCTCTGTCGATCCAAAGTATCACTAATATTTATCACATGTGCTGAGTTCAACCCAAGCTTTCCCAGAGCATTCATTTTCCACTGAGGCAAAGGCAATAAAGAACTAGTGAATTCTACTTGCTTCTCAGTTATACAGAATATTGTATAAGGCTTACTATTCACAAAAAAATAACATGCCAAACCATACACATGATAAGCATTTAAACAGTTTTCTGTGTCATATTGCCTTTTCATTTCTTAAACAACCATGTAGGAAGACATCATGGCCATATTCCAGGATGACAATGTCAAGATTAACCAGGCTCAGATTGTGAAAAAATTGGTTGTGAGGGAGCATGAAGAATCATTTTCCCACATGAACTGGCACCTTACATTCACTGGAAGTCTTTGGGATGTGCTGGAGGAGACTTCACAGAGTGTTGGACTCTTGCATTGCCTATACAAGATCTTGACCAAAAATGAACGCACATCTTGATGGAAATAACATTACAACATTTATTTCCATCAAGAGGAGATAATGCAAGAGTCAAGCACTCTGTAAAGTCTACACCAGCACATCCCAAATAATAGAATAAATATATAGGTTATAAAACAGTTAATTATAGTTTAGGTTTAAAGGGTTAGTTCACCCAAAAATGAAAATTCTGTCAGTATTTACTCACCCTCATGTTGTTCCAACCTCGTAAGACCTTCGTTCATCTTCGGAACACAAATTAAGATATTTTTGATTAAATCTGAGAGCTGGATCACTCCTTCATACTAGTCCATAGGCTTCTTGAGGGAATGAAACTTGCTGGCCTCGAAAAGTCATTAAAGACATCGTTAAAATAGTCCAAGTGACTTCAGTGGCTCAATCTTAAGTTTATCAAATAACAAGAACACTTTTTGTGCGCAAAAAACAACAAAAATAAAGACTTTATTTTAACTATTCATTTACTTCTCTCTCTGCCTCGAGTCATGTTACTAGTTTAATAGCATAAGCTTCTGTTATTGTACATCACACGCATCACACACATGACCAGCGTCGGCCAATAGTGAGCCTACGTGTGATGTAGCTCTACGCTATCACACTACGTTAACTGACTACAGGCCCATAGAGAAGCAAGTGAATAGTTGAAATAAAGTCATTATTTTGTTTGTTTTTGCGCACAAAAGTGTTCTAGCCGCTTGATAAAATTAAGATTGAGCCACTGAAGTCACTTGGAACTATTTTAATGATGTCTTTAATTACTTTTTGAGGCCAGCAAGTTTCATTCCCTCAAGAAGCCTATGGACTAGTATGCAGGAGTGATCCAACTCTCAGATTTCATCAACAATATCTTAATTCGTGTTCCGAAGATGGTCTTATGGGGTTCGGAACAACATGAGGGTGAGTAATACTGACAGAATTTTCATTTTGGTGAACTAACCCTTTAATTCACAATAACAGAACTGGCCAAAAAGAAAATGAGAAAAACTGTGGTTCATTCGACACACTGAAAATAAAAGGTTGAGTGCATTGAATTGTGGGATACAGTTTTCTATACATAGAGAAAATACTGAGTAGCAGCAATGCTAAGTCTAAACGCCACCTACTGAAAGTGCTGACAGTGTACTTTCCCACAAGCCTCAGCTCTGGTTAGGCGAGTTGTAACACTGAGACACCTTGATTATCAAGAGCGGATGGTTTGTTGACTTTCAGCAAAACCAACCAGTCAAAACATCAGCTCATCAGTTGTCCCCGAATTCCCCAAACAACCTCAAATCCCCCATCCTCAATGATATTTCTCAAAGCAGAGCACATCATCTGACTGGAATGCTGCAACAGCTCTGATGAATGTAATTGCTGCAGTGACCCAATCTGCTTTCATCTTAAAAGAGCACTGGAGATGTTCAACACGGATATGACATCCTCAGTTTCTGCTCTTTAAAATACATATGATATTTATATGGTGGAATCAGACATTTGACCTACTTTAAAAGGTAAATTTGGCAATGCCTTGGTCGGACGGTTGTAGTAATTAAAGGAACTTAATAATATATCAAAGGGAATATGTGATCTTGTGCCTCTGTTGCCATAAACCTGCTTGTGTGAATTTATTAATTATGAGCTGGATTAAACATTCACACAGCTATAATTTCACCAGGGTTCAGCTTTCACCATTTGCGATTTGAGCCGTAATGCACACGGTACAGTTGGGACTCTTTGGGGGAAGTTGTCTGGCAAATGAGACTTTAGTCCCATAAATATGACTGAACTGGGGCATTATATTTTATATTATATTATATTATATTATATTATATTATATACATATCTATCAGTTTTATGTTATGTTAAAAATGAGCAACGTTATTTCAGTACAACACAGAAGAACAGGAAGACAATGTTAACCTTCTACCTCGAGACACAGTGATGTCAGGCTCTAAATGTGAACCTCCACCTATTTCCATGATGTAATGGCTTCTCCATGACATTTCTGGCACCGAGGACATAAGATCCAATAATGTAGCACCCTAAAATACTTCATAAGTATGTCTGTGCATGCTGTCTACATAAAGGTGATGACATACAACTGTGTACTTATGTCATAGCAGTGTAAGTATCTGAAGTCACTGAGAAACATGTATATCATAATATTCTCAAATTTTTGATTGATTATGATAACGTGACCATATCAATTTTTGGATGCCTGAGGGATAGTTCACCCAAAAAGGAAAACTGATTTTCATTTGATTTCATTCAGATGATTTTTTTTCTCTGTTTAACACAAAAGACGATTTTGAAGAATATGGGTAGCCAAACAGTTGATGGGCCCTATTGACTTCCAAAAGTTCATTAAACCTAAAGGAGTGGTTCCTAACTTTAGTTAGTGTGTAATGTTGCTTGCTGTTTGAGCATAAACAACATCTGCAAAGTTACAATGCTCAAAGTTCAAAGCAAAGGGAAATATTTGTATTTAAAGAAATTGTTTTTTAAGGACTACAACAAACGGCTGGTAGGAACTACATGACATTCCTCCTGGGTTAGTGACGTCACCAGCACTAGAATTTACATAAACTCGCCCCCGGAACACGATTTATAGATTATAAAGATAGAATATGTTAATCAATGACTAGAAATAGTTAACTCCACATCAGCTGCATAAATTCTTCAACTAGCCATTCAGAAATGTCCTGTTGCTTTACATGTTGTCACTTCTTCTTGAGTCTCTCCACCCTTGTCTGACTCCGGTTTGAACATAAGGATTTTCAGTGCATGTCTATGTGGAGGTAAAAGGCACAAGCTGTTGTAGCTCCGCCCTCTGTGCCGGGAGCAGCTGATCATTTGCATTTAAAGGGACAGACACAAAAACTGTACTTTTTTGCTAACCCTCAAAAAGTGACAATTTTAACAAGTTAAAATATCTGTGGGGTATTTTGAGCTAAAACTTCACATACATCTGGACATCAAGGACATTTTTTACATCTTGTGAAAAGAGCATTAAATACCACCCCTTAAAGGGTAACTAAACCCCTGGTCAGAGCCTGACTCCACCCACTGGCAATATTTGACAAAATGCTGAAAAAGTGGGCAGACCCCAGCGGAGATAGAGGGGACGAAACAGATGCTAAAACACTCTATCCTGATCGTTTTCAATACTCGCAATTCCAACTCCTGACTCGCTACAGTGGTTTTGACGAAACAAGCTGTTTTTTATACTGCCGCTCGTACCACAGAGCGTGGTGGGCTGAAAACCTGCGTACGTCACGAACTGCGGAACATCCAATAGGAAAATTCAACTGCAGTAGCCACCGTTCAACCTGAAGAGGGCAGCACTAAGACGTTTTTACACCATATATTGTAAAAATAAAACACTTTATACACAAATGTCAAAAAAGTTACTTGAATCAATAACTGGTATTAATAAAGATCCATTCTTACAGATCATTAACTAAAAAAGTTGGTTTAGGGTTTAGTTACCCTTAAGTGAAGTTCAAATATATTTCCCAAGTATACTTTGTGTTACATATAAAATCAAAGTTCTAGTAACCTATACTTGTATGCATACTACTTAAATATTATTGGGACTAAATTTGCCATATCTTTTTGTTTATAAAAGTATACTACTGTACAAAAAAGAAGTTTAACAATAGAAAACAGTATTAAATGACTTTACATTTAAACTTACACGTTGTCACAACCCCTGCTTGAGACTGTTTCATGTTTCATTGTCCCTGTTTAGTTTGTGGTCAATATATAGTTTTGTCTGTTTACTAGGTTAATTGATTGTATCCCAGGTGTATCCTGTCATCCTTGTTTTCCCTTTTATCCCTGTCTGTATTTTAGTCCATGTGTTTCCCTTGTTTCAGGGTCTAGTGTCATCCCATTTAGGCAGTTTCTTGGTGTGTTTCAGTTCTGTTCCGGGTTGATGGTTTTCCTTGTTTTGAAAATTTTACCTGTTCCTCGTGTTTTGTTCTTTACACCATCAATTAAATGCATAGTAATCTACATCTCTGGCTAAATCGAGAGCCTCAGTTCATGCCCCAGGTTGTGTTTAATGTGTAGCCTATATGCGTGTCCTTCATGTCACCAGTGCGATTGTGTGCTGAGTTTGCAAGGTTTTTAACCTTGGCCTCTCGTAAACCCAAAGAGTTCAAGCCAAACAAACAGGACATCAGATAAACGTGAGGCAATAAATGGTGTTTACAGAGGCCAGTTAATGAGGTAGAAAAACACTGACACAGGGAAGACCCCCAGTAAAACATAATTTTAACAGTAATGCTCAATCTTGCCTGAAACACCTGTTAGAGAAGTGACATCATGATGGAATAGACAGCAAATATTGGCAGCGCTGTGTTCTTGGACAGCCAAGAGTATCCCAACCCCCAGAACCTACTATATGAGAATATGTGAGCGCAAGTGGTTTTAGCTACACAACCACAACCCCCACCTCACACCCCCCACATATACACACACTGTTCTGTGCTCAAAGCAGGCCTTCATGCTGCATTTTCAGTGTTGCCGCAAGGGGCCTCAAGTGAAAATGAAGTGCGCTTAATTGTATTGAATGTGTACTAGTTGTGTACTTCTTATAAGTATATAGTATATATATATATATATATATATATATATACATATATATATATATATATATATATATATACAGAATATATATATACAGATATATATATATACAGGGGTTGGACAATGAAACTGAAACACTTGGTTTTCCAACAATTTTTTAGTATGGTGAGGGCCTCATTTTGCATCCAAATACAGCATCAGTTCATCTTGGGAATGACAGATAGAAGTCCTTCACAGTGACCAGAGGGATTATGAGCCGTTCCTCTTCCAGAACAGTGTCCAGGTCATTATATGATACTGGTGGAGGAAAACGTTTTCTGACTCAACGTCCAAAACACGTCAATAATATTCAGATCTGTGCAGACCATGGGAGATGTTCAACGTCACTTTCATCTTCATCAAACCCTTCTGTCACAAGTCTTGCTGTGTGTGTTGGTGCATGATCATGCTGATACACGGTTTGAGCATCAGGTGCTCATGATCCTCGGCAGTGTCGTGTCCATCAAACACAGTCAGGATTGTCATGAATTGTCATGAAATCATGACAATCCTGACTATGTTAGATGGACACGACACTGCCAAGGATCATGAGCACCTGATGCTCAAACCGTGTATCAACATGATCATGATCGTTCGAACAAACTGCGTGCGACTACTGACTTCGCTCTCCGGGCGACTAAGGTGGCTGCACGTTTCCTGGGTGATGGCCACGAACGTGCGTCCAGGAGCGTCACCTCTGGCTGAACCTGGCCGACATGCGGGACGCTGAGCGGACTAGTCTGCTTGAACCCCCTTGTCCCAGACCGGCCTCTTCGGTGGTGCGGTTGAGGACTTCGCCCAGCAGTTCTCAGCCGCCCAGAAGCAGACTGAGGCGATTAAACACATCCTGCCCCGACGGCCAGCTGCTGCATCCACCCAGCCGTCGGCACAGATGCCTCAGCCTGCTCGCCGCCGAGGGCGCCCCCTGCGGCTCCCCTCCCTCCCGCACTGGCCCCAGCAGCAGCCTTCACCGGAGCCACGCCATGGCTCGAATCATTTCGCACAGTCTCCTCCTCGCTTAGGCGGAGTCCGCTTTATGGTGGTCGGTGGCAATGCCCCGATCATGAGAGCGGAGGTTGCCACCCTGCTGGTAAATGGGTGCAATCGAGACTGTCCCTCCAGCCGAGGTGAAGTCAGGTTTGTACAGCCCATACTTCAGTGTCCCCAAGAAGACCAGTGGGTTACAACCGATCTTTGATCTTCGCGTTTGGACCATACTCTTCACCGACTGCCATTCAAGATGTTCACGGCCAAACACATTTTCGAATGCATGCGGCCCCAGGATTGGTTTGCAGCGATAGACCTGAAGGACACGTAATTTCATGTCTCCATTTTACCTCGACACAGACCGTTTCTTCGGTTTGCTTTCGAGGGACAGACATACCAGTATGCGGTTCTCCCATTCGGGTTAGCTCTGTCTCCTTGCGTCTTCACGAAGATCATCGAGGCAGCCCTTGTTCCCCTCCGAGAACACGGGGTTCGCATCCTGAACTATCTCGACAATTGGCTAATCCTAGCTCACTCTCGAGAACAGGTTTGTGAACACAGAGACCTTGTGCTCCGGCACCTAACCCATCTGGGCCTTCGGGTCAACTGGAAGAAGAGCAAACTTTGCCCCGCACAGAGGATCTCTTTTCTCGGTATGGAGATAGACTCGGTTGCCATGTCCGCGCAGCTTACGAGCGAGCGCGCACACTCGCTGCTGACTTGTCTTCGACAGTTCGAGGGCAAGAGTGCGGTCCCACTGAAACTTTTTCAGAGGCTCTTGGGGCATATGGCATCCGCTGCAACGCCACTCGGACTGCTTCATATGAGACTGCTTCAGCTGTGGCTTCACAATCGAGTCCCGAGATGGGCATGGCGTCACGGCACGCTCAGAGTTCCAGTAACTCAGACCTGTCGTCAGACCTTCTTCCCGTGGACAAACCTCAGCTTTTTACGGGCCAGAGTTCCCCTGCAGCGAGTTTCCAGGCATGTTGTTGTCTCCACAGATGCCTCCGCCACGGGTTGGGTTGCCATGTGCAATGGACATGCAGCCGCGGGTTCCTGGACAGGACCCCAGGGCCTCATGCATGTCAATTGCCTCGAGTTGCTGGCAGTACGCCTTGCCCTGCACCGCTTCCGAGCGTTGCTCAGGGGTCAACACGTACTAGTCCGCTCAGACAATACCGCAACAGTAGCGTACATCAACCACCAGGGGGGTTTACGCTCACGTCGGATGTCGCAACTCGCACGCCACCTCCTCTTATGGAGTCAGAAGCACCTGAGGTCCCTTCGTGCTATTTACATTCCAGGAGCGTGGAACCAGGCAGCCGACAAGTTGTCTCAGATCCGCCCAGTCTCTGGCGAATGGCGACTCCATCCCCAGTCGGTCCAGCTGATATGGGACCAGTTCGGGGATGCAAAGATAGATCTGTTTGCTTCCCGGGACTCATCCCATTGCACCCTGTATTATTTCTCTGACAGAGGGCACACTCGGCACAGATGCCTTGGCACACAGCTGGCCGCAGGGTCTCACGCAGTATGCGTTTCCCCCAGTGAGCCTCTCGGCACGGACGAGGAGCAGGTCATATTGGTCCGCCCCATACTGGCCCACCAAGACCTGTTTCCGAACTGGTACTCCTCGCGACAGCACCTCCTTGGCCAATTCCTCTGAGGAAGGACCTTCTTCTTGGACCCCGGCCTGGACATGTGCCCAAGGTTCCCACCACTCCCTTCCGGGACCAGGTGGTGAACCTGTAAGCGCTGCCCCTGGAGGAGGCAGACCCAGCCTTGGCACTGCTCTGTCCAGTACGCGCCCTCCGGGCTCACGTGGACAGAACGCAGTGTTTCAGGATCTCAGACCAGCTCTTTGTCCATTATGGTGGGAGCCAGAAGGGAAGGGCTCTCTTAAAGCAGAGGTTGTCTCACTGGATAGTGGACACCATTGCTTTGGCTTACCAGCAGCAAGGTCGACCGTGATCCCTTGGTGTGACAGCCCACTCCACCCGGAGTGTGGCTTCCTCTTGGGCTCTAGCGCATGGCACCTCGCTAGCAGACATCTGCTGAGCTGCAGATACCCAACACATTCGCCAGATTCTATCATCTCCGAGTGGAGTCTGTGTCCTCGCTTGTACTCATTCCGGCCAGTACTGGACCCGCTCAGGTGTCTTCGCTTGCTCGCCATTCCACTCCACGGACTGGATAAGTGCGATTTTTCCTCAGCTGAGCCTTCCGTTGAAGCCCTGAGTCCTCCAGCACTGTTGATGCTGGCGCCAGTGTCTGTTGCCTGGACGTCGGCTAGGTGCCTCCGTGTGCATGGTTCCTGCCAGTGACCCCCACATGTGTATTCTCCACTGTAAGCCTCTCTGAGCATGTGTCTTCCCTTGGCAAGCCACCTTGCCACCCCTGGAGTTAAGTTTGCCACCCTTCGGTCGGTGTCTCCAGTGTTCTTCACATGCAGCCCTCTGGGCCATATGTGTATTCCTAAGTCCTCCCTACGGGTAGGCATACTGCGGCACACTTCTCCTGAGATATGCTTCCCAGTGTACCTTGGTATTCCTGTGCTAAGTAGGACTCCTCCGTCTGTGTTAAGTTCCGCGACAGGGGTCAGGCTTTCGCAGGGCACTGGAAGACAGCTGTGAAGGTGGCGTGATTACACGGGAACCCCCATTCTCGTCATTCCGACGTAACTCGGAGTGACTACGAAGGGAACGTCTCGGTTACGTATGCAACCCTCGTTCCCTGAGTAGGGAACGGAGACGCTACGTCTCCCTGCCACTTCCGCTGACCGCTGGGTAGACGCCTGAGTTCAGTCTCGGCTCCTCAGCGAAGACATACTGCGGTTGCGTCCGCTTCCTCCTTTTATACTCACAGGGTGAGGCGGAGATACGCTATGCAAATTCCACAGACCCATGGCATTTCCTTGCCATTGGCTCGTTTTTCAATACTCGAAGAGGATTGGCTTTCTAAGCAAAACCTCCATTCTCGTCATTCCGACATAACGCTCACGCTCCCTACTCAGGGAACGAGGGTTGACATACGGAACCGAGATGTTTTGAGACCATGCAAGTACATTTTTTCATCATAGGTTTTTTTCAGTTTCTGAGTTGGGTGTATATGTTTCCAAATCTAACTTTATATTGCCTTAGGGCCTGTTCACATATCGCGCTCTTTTGCAAGCTCAACTTTGTTATTTCAAATGTAGGCGTGCGCGCTCATAATGGAAGCGTGCTAATTTTTTCCCAAGCGCATCGGCGCCGCATCGAGATAAAAACATCTCAAATTTTTCAGAATGCCGCAAGCGCACCATAAGCACACAGAAGGTCACGTGACAAGAACCAACCGGAGCGCAACCGCCCTAGCATTCAATGCGGCGGGCCCAGCATTTTCTACGCATTTTTAGGCGCTATATGTGAATCCGGCCTTAATCACTATATGTAATACACAGCGGGGTTAGTTGTAGCACAGTGATACAAATAAGCTGCCAAGTGTACAATGATAATCAAATGAAAACAGGGAGCCACACAACTTTTCGGATTTGAGTATTATTTATACATTTAACTTTGTTAGACTTTCACAAACAATTTTGATTGTTTGATTATAAAATCAAATTTTGATTTTAAGCTCATTTGTATTATTAATACTGTTATTATAATTAATAATAATAATAATTGTATATATATATATAAATATAAACATACAAGTTTCAACAGAAATTGTTATACAACAGCAGATAGTCACTATAAACTGAAATAGTAACCTAAAAATGATAACATCTAAATTAACTTGTTTTATTCAAGTAAAAATGATTTAACATCACCGTGTAAGCTAAATACATTAATATATACCAACAAAATAAATTTTTATTGGTTAAATTAGGTAAAAATGGCACTTTAAGGTGACAATTTCAGGTTTCAATTCAAATGTGTAATACATTCATACTGGTTTTGGATGTTCTCTCACTCAGGGCAAAACGCCCAGGAAGATTCAATGTTTGGACGAATCGATTTACAGGACCAAGTCAGCACTTTCTGGGAAGACTGACATAAGAGGACACGAGAGCTCTGACTTGAAGAACGCCTCTGTGCAGGGCAACCGGTTTTATCAGACGCATCGAGAGATAGACCAGTCGACTTAATTGGCTCAAGCACTTACAAACACCCAACACTGGTTTCTATGGAAGCACTAAGAAGATACTTATTATTACATTATTCTTTTTTCTTGTTTTCTTGTGATCTTAACATAACAAAAGCTTTTTTCTTGTGATCTTGACATAATAAATAGCTATTTTATCATGATCTTGAGGATTGACAAAACACCTGATCCTGTTGACAGATTAATAGTTCTCAACAAAGTTTAATACAGCAAAGGGAGTTGACAAACACCGCTAAATGTGAACATGACCAGACAAAGAGTGAAGGCTAAACTATAGTGAACTAAACAAGGTAATTAATAGAACACAGCTGTAATAAATTAACTAATATTGATGTGACCCTAGCACCTAAAGAGTGGGAAATCAAACAAAGGAAGGCATGAACTGAAGAAATACAATCTAAAAGTCCTTGAACTGAATAACAGAGAATAAATAAAGGAGTAATTGATGTATTCAAATCATGTCAAAAACGACATTATGACATTTGAGAAATTAATTATTTCACCATTACAAGAAAATAAGCTGATAGCACAAATATATATATATATATATATATATATATATATATTAGTGCTGTCAAACGATTAAAATATTTAATCGCGATTAATCGCATTAATGTCATAGTTAACTCGCGATTAATCGCATATTTTTATCTATTCTTAATGTCTTTTGATTTCTTTTTGTTACATTTTTTTCTCATTTTAATGCTCTTATCAACATGGAAAAGTGGATTGGCTTGTTTAGTGCAAATGTTTTTTTTAATTATTATTATTGAAAATAACATTGGAATAGTGTTCAATTTCACTCTAACATATATAGCCTAAATAATCTCTCACACAATGTAACACTGTCCATCAATAAAAGGGTGAAAGAAATACTGACGAGGTCCTGATAATGACGAGGGGTGGAGAATTCGCATCATCTGTGTTTGTGTGTGTGTGTGTGTTTGGCCATCATCAAGTGGTGTTTCAGGCTGGACGTGCTGCGATGATGATAGCTCAGTTCATAATGACAAAACATACAGATCGCTTTGGTCTGGTCAATGGGACAATTTGGCAACTTTTCAAAAGTAAACTTTACATTCAGAATCTCATTGGCATCCATTTCGGCGTCTCGCGCTCGTCATCCACTCAAAACATAACGTTACTATTTGGCCGGCTCGCAAGCTGAAACGAGTGTGTGCGGCACAAAACGTCCTCGCGCTGCGCTCTGAAACCCATTCATGTCAATGGCTTGCACCGCGCGAGGACGTTTCGTTGCTTCTTCGACCAAAACGCAAGCGGATCTAGCTAGACCGGAAACAAAACAACAGGCACGCCGCACACACACACTCGTTTTGGCTTGCGAGCCGGCTTTGAGTGGATAACGAGCGCGAGACGCTGAAATGGATCAGGACGCATGCCGCGTGCCTGTTGCAAAAGTATGTGAAGAAACGACAAAGTTTGCTAGGACAAAAAGACCGTTAATCGCGCGAATAAAAAAATTAACGCCGTTAAAATGGGTTTGCGTTAACGCCGTTAATAACGCGTTTAACTGACAGCCCTATATATATATATATATATATATATATATATATACACATACTGTGCATGGTGCATGGTCCCTTAGGCCTTCCATAGCTCTCTGATGAACCACAACTGAAATAATGTGAAAGATGCTTGATTTTCACTGCCAGGATGCTATAGGCATGGGTACTCAAGTTCAGAGGCCATAAAATGCAAAGGGACACAAATTACGACTGATGTGACATACACTGTTATATTCTGTTTTGGTTTTGTTTTCACTCTGTTTGCTCTGCTCCAGTTTGCCTGTGATCATAATTAGTTCACTTGGTTACTCAATCACTCGCTAGCTTGTTTCAATGGTTAATCATTGATTACTACATTCTGTTCATGTGTGTTCATCTAGTTCCCTTTGTTTGTTCCTGTTGTCAGTTCTCATTAACGTGTATGTGTGGTTTGTGTTATCTCCTATGTATTCTATGTACCCAGTAGCCATATCACCCTGTAGCCCAAGACTGGTTGCCTACTGAAACTAAGCAGGGCTGAGCCTGGTTAGTACCTGGATGGGAGACCTTCTGAAAAAAAAACAGGTTGCTGTTGGAAGAGGTGTTGGTGAGGCCAGCAGGGGGTGCTCATTAGAGGTTTTCACGGGTCCACTTGGATCCGAAAACCCGAGGTCCGACCCGAGACCCGAGCGGTTTCGGGTCCAAGAACTCCGAGCAAGTGTCTCGGACATGGGTCGGGTTCGGTATTAGTTGCCTCGGGTTCGGGTAACTTAAAATTAATATGCCTTTTTCAAATGGACCCAGAGGAGACCCGAATTATTTTAAATAATGTTGGGCATTTAACAAAATTGCAGTATTTAAAACAACTCTATGACCGTTCTCTGACTTTTTTTAAGTGAGAGAGCGAATCCGCGCTTTTACATGCAATGGGCTTTAAGCACAAGCTCGGTTGCCTCCGCATTCATTTACTCAGTTGCTCGTTCCACTAACCAACCCCTCCGTTTGCCAAGAAGAACTAGTGCGCCATCATGTGGATGGATGTTTGACTACATGCGAGTATTGTCGTTTAGCCAGGCCTGTTAATCAATTTTAAAAATACGCGATACTGTCAGACAAGCATGGAGACGATATCAGATATTGCGAAAAAGGTGAGGGAAAACGAATATGTAGATCAGAAACATCCAGGGTCGTCATCGGTGTGGGCAACTTTTGTGATCATCATTTGTGAGGGAACAAATACTGGTGCAGTTAAATGCGTTGATGCAATAACGTTCCCATGTTAAGATTTGATTCAGAACGTCCAATTCGACCTGCTATTGCGGTTCTAATGCTCTTTTTTTAATCAAATTTTATCTAAACAACTTTGAAACAACAGGATTGTAGGCTAAATAACACAATTTTATTAAAAGTCAATGACTGGGAGATTGAAAATCTGTTAGGCTAGATTTTAAAAACAGCCATCGGTAAATTTGACCCTGTGGTGGTTCAAATCATCGTATGGTTCGGTAAATAACATTATGCCAAATGTTATAGGACGTAATGGGTTATAGTGATGATGTGTGATTCACATTTGCACTCAGCGCGCTTACACGTTAAGTGGCTGTGTACACTGTGAATGCCGTTTACGTTCGGGTCCAGTCGGGTTCTAAAGGAAATGCCATCAGGTCGGGTCGGACTTCGGGTCTAATTTTTCGGGTCTGTCTAGGGTCGGGTTTTTCTTAAAAAAAAAATATATATATGCACGTCGGGTTCAGGTAAGTAGTGATTCGGGTCGATTGGGTCGGGTACAGTTTTTCAGGATCCAGAGAAGACCTCTAGTGTCTCACCCTGTGGTCTGTGTGGGTCCTAATGCCCCAGTATAGTGACGGGGACAGTCCTTTGGATGAGACGTTAAACCGAGGCCCTGATTCTCTATGGTCATTAAAAATCCCAGGATATCTTTTGAAAGAGTATGGGTGTAACCCCGGCATCCTGGCCAGATTTGCCCCTTGGCCTCTGTCCATCATGGCCTCCTAATCATCCCCATATACTGATTGGCTTCATCACTGTCTCCTCTCCACCAGTAAGCTGGTGTGTGGTGGGCGTTCTGGCGCAATATGGCTGCCGTCGCATCATCCAGGTGGATGCTGCACATTGGTGGTGGTTGAGAGATTCCCCTCTTCCATATGTGAAGCACTTTGAGGTCTCAAAAAAGCGCTATATAAATGTAACAAATTATTATTATTATTCGGAGTGATTTTTGGTCGAATAAAAGACTATTTCACGACCAGCATAAATGTGACCGAAGAATCAGACCTTACAGAAATGGACTTACTGGCCATCCAGCAGGTCTATTTAGAACAAAATCAGCGCACATTCAAGGGACCACACGAGAGACTTACATTTGGCATGCCTTACGAACTCTACATCAGACTCAGCAAGCAATCTAAGGCATGCCTGCCCAGTGTTAGTCCTCGAGAGACATTTGCAGAGTTTGTGGAGTGGGGACTGGTGAACTGCTGGTTTGCATTCATCATCTGTATTGAGAAGGACGTCACACATTCCCTGTCCACGTTCCAGTCATTGAGGGTGAGCTGCAGCTGGCCTCTGCAAATATTTATGAGAGAATGGAAGAGGATGTTTCCTCGATTCTCCCTGTCCCTGCTGTCCCTGCTTTCCAGAAATCCCACCTAGCCACCCTCTCTTGCATACTCTTCCAAAGCCAGCCAGTCCACGGCCCTGCCTCCGCTGGTTCCCATCAGGTCCTCAGCTCCTCCCTGGTTTACTCCACTATGCTGTGTGGATGTGCCTCGGGTCTTCTGGTCACCAGCTCCTCCTAGTCAAGAGGATCCCCTGACTCTGCCTCCACCCTCCGAACACATCACTTCACCTCGCTTGTCGACCTGTCAGCTCCACCTTGGCTTCTACCTCCCTTGGGCTCCACCTGGGACTATTGCCCTCACGGCTCCACCTGGGCTCCCTAGTTCCTTCGGCTATGCTATATATCTCTTCACAATTTGAATAAAAGTTTAGTTTTTTATGCTGCTAAGGGAACTACGGTCCACTTAAACACTGCAAACCAGAGTACTGCATGGGCCCTGTTTGGTAAACCCTCACCCGCAGTACTGTAACCATTTAATCTCCAATTTTTCCTTGCAACTTGAGTACATGCATTTTACTCCTTAGACATTTAAACAATGTGCCTTTTTTGTAGGGCTGGGGTAAACGATTATTAACTAAACGATTAGTTGGGCGATTATTTTATCGATTAGTCGACTAATCTAATGACTAATTGGATGACTAATATAAAGAATATTTTTCTGCTGCTCAATTAATAAAAAACAATGTATCTCAAATAAATACTAGCATACTGAATCAAGATACTATAAGCTGGCTAACGTTAGTCTAATGTTATGTATTTGAACACCATCATTATAACTCTACAACCGCCAAAATCAGTGTTATTAAAATATTTTGTTACAAACATGTTTTATCATAGAGAATGTTTAAATATTAATATCAGCTGAGGAGGGAAACGGAGGCGGACTTAGTGGTGCGATCGGAGGCTGCTACTGTTGGAGATGAATCGGGAGAGGTTTGTGCACCTACCGATCAGAGTGCGTGCTGACACGGAGTAAAGCCAAAAATGACGCGTTAGGTGCGCAAGACCAGGAAGACTGTGGCTGGCTGTGTGTAGGCCTTTTTTTGTAACAGCGCGCGCGGCACCGCGTACGAGATGAACGACTTCAAGCTGAATCTGCCCGAGCTGGTACGTCTTACCACACTGGCACCCAGTTTGCGCTTCTAAATTGGAAAGTTTTTTTTTTATTAAGGGTTTGTTTACTGTGTGCGATTCATTTAATGGATAGCACATTCACTTCTAGTTGTCTTCGTCCTCTATTCTGCAATGTTTCGGTTCTCCACGTGTGTGTGGCAAGCTGTACCGCCGGGAACATGCAAAAAATAAATAAATAAAGAAGCGTCGAGCAAAAATATGACGCCGACGCAATTTTGACGTCTAAGCATCGACGCGCCGCTACAGCACTACTTTTTTTATTTTTTGTTGGTTAAATTAGTGAAATATTAGGTTTTATACTCAGTCACAATAGTGACCGGTGGGAAACAACATAGTCAGAATTCATTAAAATTCTTCAATTCGACCTACAAACACAATTCTTTCCAAGACATCCAATATCTCGTTTTGTCATTTTGAGAAGAAGACTTAGTGAGGTGAAAAGGTTGTCATGTACAAAGAAGTTACACCCTGGAGGAACTTCTGCTTGTTCGGCTAGACCTCATGGGCTAGACCATGTCTACACTTGGGCCCTGTCCTAGGCCAGTTTCAGGGAGATGTGTGTTCACTCATTCAGTGCACTGAAGATGGGCCCTAACGTTGTAGAAAAGGTTGTTTGTGGTCATGTGTGGGGCACACCAATCAGTTCTCATGAACATCTGCCCAATCCTCCAGATAGTTCACCTCACCACCATTCAATAGTCTACCTGGCAAATGGGCTGTTTCACCCTGATACTCCCTATCTGAGCCATCACTATCACAGTCACTTTCAATTTGGGTTGGGGGGAAGGGGGTCATGCACGTCAAGAAAGTCCAACACATTGAACGTTTCTGGATCCTGATAACTACACTGAACAAATATATAAACGCAATCCTTTTGTTTTTGCCCCCATTTTTCATGAGCTGAACTCAAAGATCTAAGACCTTATCTATGTACACAAAAGGCATATTTCTCTCACAAATTGTTCACAAATCTGTCTAAATCTGTGTTAGTGAGCACTTCTCCTTTGCCATCCATTCATCCATTCTCCTACCAGATGTGGCATGTTCAGTGTAGGATTTTCAATACCTGCCAATGCCAGCCAATACCTGTGTTTTCAATTGATGCACTGTGTTATACTACTGGTCACAATTGTGACCGAAAACAAATTTACAAGTCTTACGAGCAAAATATATATGCAGGAGTATAATTCTCAAAATATATCATTAGTACAAAATATATGTACAAAATATGATAGTTCTATCTGTAAATTAAGATGTTTTATATACTACTTTTTGTAGTAGTCTAAGAAAGAAATCTTCATCTAGATGTGCAATCAGGAAGTGAACTGATCTGGTCATGTGACCTTTCACACTGGTCACATGACATTAATTGATTTTAATCAAGACAATCTTTTTAAAAGTTTCAATTTAAGTTAAAATCAATTTAAAAGTTGAATTTCTTGCCCAAAGTCAATAACAACATTTTTAGAGCTTCCAGAAATAAGAAAAAAGCCACGTTCACAATTGTGACCGGTGGACCCCTTAACCAAGATTAAAACAAATTTATTTCTGTGTGACCCGTTTGACAAGAATACGACCCTAACTACACCCGCATTAAAATGCAGATCTCGGTCTCCTGAAACTCTGCTGTCTATACTTGACTGTTGGTCCTCTTAGCAGTGCAAAAAGTGTGTATAGATTATATACAAAAACTGAGCAATGAGCGATCCCTATAAAAAAATAAATAAAATCAGTAATCAATGAAGCTTTCAATTACTTCAATTCAGCGTGACTATATTTCTCAGTGCTACAACATATTGTAAATAGAAATCTGTGACATCTTCAGAGCATTAAGACAAAAATGCACAGGACCGTTATAAGCAGCTTCCTATTAGTGTGTACTGAATCGAGTTGAAATAGTCTTAGCTATTGTCCCAGCATGCCAGTTGATTCAATATTAACGGTTCACCCAGGTGAAGGACTCTGCCTCAAAGTGTCAGGAATGTCAACTACATTTAAATGATGCAAACATAGTCACTCTAAATACTTTTTGAGCGAAATTAATAATACAAAAATGCATTCATATTTAGCATGAAGCTGGCCACAAAATGAATGGTGACAGACTGGCTGTTGATTACCCCTGCTATAGGGTATTATGGGTTTTGCCAGTTGCTAAGGTTTTTAGAGTGTTTTTTTAGAGCATTGCTATGAAGATTCTAGGGTGATTGCCAACTTGCACTTTTCATCCTTTGTCATTGTCAATGATTTCATAAATAGGAGAAGCTGTCTGAGAGCGAGGTTTGTCTCTAAAGCCATCAACACTTGCTGATATGTTGTTCAATACTTTCGCTGACAGTAGAGCAGTGTGTCCATCATCACCAACGAGTTACGGAAAACACGGGCAGGACAGATCCGTTCTCCAGCTGTCGGAGACAAGTGCATTTAGATCTGTAATGTGTGTGTGTGTGTGTGTACAGGTCGCTAATCTAAACACATTTCATATCTAGACGATCCAAACTTTGAGGTCTTGGAACATCTCGACTGCACAGCATAACTTTCGCAACCCATTGACTCATTTAAGTCATCAAAAAGATTGATGCAAACTAAAATGTTAATTTATTGTTAAGTCAAAACATTAGTTTTTTTGGGTGTAGCCCAGTATTTGTATGCTCAAAAGGTTCCTAACAAGGTTGTAAAAATCATAACAAATGAATAGAAAATATAAATGTTTTATTATGAGAATTTTCCAAAGGTTCGCTGACTATTTGATGAAAAACACCTATTGGGCTCAAAACGCACAGGATTACATGTCTGTCGTGCTGTGAGCAGGCAGTGATGTGTCCTGCATTAGCCCGTTTCCTCTGAGCTTTAACGTGTCACTCTTGCACTGGCTTAAAGCTGGTCCAGTCTGGTTCTCCTCATTCCCACGAGACCAAAACCCTCACAGTAATCCCGTAGAAAGCGCTCTCATCCATTGAAACCCCTCTCGCTTTTCAGCAGTAGGTTAAGCATGAACGTCACCCTCAGCGTGAGAGTGTTTCTCCAGCGTCTCCTGAAGACCTATGAGCTCACTGCATATTCAATATCCTCCATCATAAATCAGCGCATTAGCCATATTACTGTACATGTCGAGAACAGAGATGGATATTTCTAATTTGCATTGTGTCAGCTCAAATTATTCTGTCAGAACAAGTTGTTGCACAATCATGTGGAATAAATAATAACAGTTCTGACATCTGAATCTAAAACATCACGAAACACCATAGAAGCAACAACAACAAACAACAACAAACCTACAGAATGCAACACAGTCTCTGATGTGTCTCTGGTGATCAGCATCACTGTCTTGTTTCAAAGCTGTTTCTTGGATCTGCCTGTCATGAATTGTCACATCCAATGACCTTCTTGTGTTAGACTGATGATTGTCCAGACTTGGTCCTGATTGGGGTCAGGGTTATGAGGTCAGCTTTGCTCACTGTCCCAGGAATAGATGAACGGTGATGCCAACATCTGAGTAATGTATGGTACACCCTGGACAGGAACCCAGACATGCCAGTTGTTCAATGTGACCCTTCACCCCGTGGCTCAAACGTCCTACCGCACCCAGACCAAGCTGCCAGACACCCATCAGTGGACCAATTCATCTGAACAATGTTTACTAGGCAATGCCTTTCTTTGTCAGGCATCAAATCAACTTTGAGTTCATGCAAAGATGATGGATGAAGTGTGTTCTACACGGAACTGGGGAAATAACCTGTTTGTTTCGATCACTAAACTCAAGTCTCAGAGCTGGAGAGACTCGTAGGTTCATGGGATTCAAGTTCTGCTCTAGGTGAATGTGTTAAAGTGCAGATTTATGTCTAATGTTTACCCTCTTTATTACTGCAAACGCTGGAACCTTTTACCAATTGAAATCTGACAAGCAAAGACATAACTTTACATATTAACCTCTGATTTACTATCTATCTATTTAATGCCTTTGTCTTCCATAATAATTCTGTCTTTGAATTAATTAGAGATGTGCCAATCTATTTTCCGCATGCTCTAATCCAGACCAGTGATCGAGTCGGTTAGTCTCATGACCGATTCCAGAGGCAATAACGTCATAGCCACGCTCACACTCACACTCACAGCCGCATGTAAACATATTATGGCTTGGAAAGTTCTTCACTGTGAGTGAACACACAAAGTTCGCAATTTGTAATACTTGTAAGGCCAAAGTAAACTGTGGGGGAACCACCACGAAAATGTACCGAACAACAAACCTAATTCTGACACTAGTGTTGTCAAAAATATCGATATTTTGATATGTATTGATACGGTAAAATCTGAAACGGTTCCAATATACCTTTTCTAATATCGCCACACCGATATTCAGCTGCAAGTTCTCACTCTCTCTTCTCTCCGACGGTGAATTGACACACCCGCTTCCTCTCACTCACTTGTCTCATTCGCTACGGTTAAATAGTGCTTGTGTCGCATATAATTTTACTAATTCATGCAGGTTTTCGCTCACACCAAAAAAATAACGCACATAAAGTCACCTCTCAACAGTTTGTAAATCGTGGCTTACTGTGCTGTATTTAACACATTGAGACTATTTTGTAGTTTGTTTTGAATCAAATAGAGTGGTGGACTTGGGAATTGACAATAGGTCCTGTCTCAAACTTTTTGACTATTTTACAATCACCTGTGACAGCTTTAGACTGGCTGTCTATGGGCATGCACAAACATGTCCTTAAAACAACCCTTAACGTTCATTTTCAAAACTGTGCAACTCACCGAGTGGTTGGTGGTGTTCGTTGATGATTAAAAAATATATATTTTGGCGCAATGTATGCTTTCAATCCGTGTTGTTTGCTATAGTGGAACTATTTTTTCAGATACCTCACAACCACGTATAAACTTCCGCTCGATATTTCTGAAGCATTCGCACACTCCCGACCACTTGATGGCGACAAGCCAAGGCGCTGTATGGAACATGGTGTCTAGCGCACCGTAAAAAAGACACAGGCTGCGTCCGAAATCGCATACTTCTTTACTATATAGAATGTACTTTTTTAACGGTCGCGAAGTACGTTCTTTTTTAAATGTAGTACCTACTCACATAGTACGCGACTTCAGGCGCCAGCTACAGACGAATATGGCATGACGGAGAACCGAGCGGAAAGACTACAACCAAATGTAAACAGACCCCTTTCCGTTTCCGGTAGCTAGCGCAGTAATATCAACGAGCACTGAGTCCTCCAGCAGACATCAATGCGATTTTAAAAAATGACAAATAAAACACGACAGAAATGGTATTTCGCTACGCTACTTGTTTCGGAACATCAACGAACACCACCAACCACTCGGTGAGTTGCACAGTTTTGAAAATGAACGTTAAGGGTTGTTTTAAGGACATGTTTGTGCATGCCTATAGACAGCCAGTCTAAAGCTGTCACAGGCCATTCTAAAATAGTCAAAAAGTCGAGACAGGACCATTGTCAAAATTTCTATTTCATTCAAAACAAACTACAAAATACACTCAAGGTGTTAAATACCGGAATTATCCTTTAAACGGTCAAATACACAAAATGATGTCAAAATGCCTGTCTTGGCGAATTTTCAGTTAAACACAGTCAGTTTTGGAACATAAACAGTTGAGAAAGATAACGCATGTTGTGTAACAGTATATTGGATCTGTACATAAACTCTTAAAATGACAGCAGTCTAATATTCCTGCTGAAGTCTGTCATGTTAATCAAAGAACAACAGACAAAGAAAATTACTCTCTGCTTTTGGCTAAAATTTTTGTAACTTTAATTGTATGCATTAATCTGTATTTATTTTTTTCAAAGAAAGATTATGCCAGTGTTATTTTACATTTGATTACTTTCATTTCTGTAGTATATACTGTTGGACCCGCCTGAAGAGCCTCGGCTTATTTCATTATTCTACTGTATTCATTTGTGCAAATTCAGCGACAAGAGCTGTGCGCTTAAAGAGTGAGACGAAGTAGTATGTACCTCAAACAGTACCACACTCAAAAGTAGGTAATTTTTCTTCAAAAAAAGAGTACATACTTTTGGGGCGTGGTATATAGTCAGGCAAACTGGGACGCAGCTTAGGGATAAAGGGCAGAACAAGCATGACAAGAGGACACCTAGGATACAATGCACAATGAAGCTAATAAACAGAGAAGACTATATACTGACTACAAACTAAAACAGGAACAGAAACAGAAACATGAAACAGTCTCACAGTCTGTGACTACTTGTAAGTTTAAAACTTGATGTAAACTCACTTAATACTTTTGTTGTTGTTGTTGTACAGTAGTATATTTTAATAAACTGAAAATATGGCAAATTTAGTTCCAATAATATTTAAATAGTAGGCTATACAAGTATAGGCTACTAGAACTTTGGGTGGTGTAATGCTCTTTTCTCAAGATGTAAAATACATCTTTGATGACCCTAGATGTAAGTGAAGTTTTAGCTCAAAACACCGCACAGAATATTTTAACTTGTTAAAATGGTCACTTTTTAAGGTTAGCAAAAAAGTACAGTTTTTGTGTATGTCCCTTTAAATGCAAATGATCTGCTGTTCCCGGCACAGGGGGTGGAGCTTGTGTCCTTTTACCTCACACAAACATACACTTAATTTTTTATGTTCAAACCGTGTCAGGCAATGATGGAGAGACTCAAGAAAAAGTGACAACATGTAGAAAGCAACAGGACATTTCTGAATGGTTAGTTGAAGAATTTATGAAGCTGATGTGGAGTTAACTATCGTCTAGTCATTGATTAGCATATTTTGTCTTCATAATCTATAAATCGTGTTCTGGGGGCGGAGTTCATGTAAATTCTAGGGTTGCATGATATGTCACTAACCCGGGAGGAGTAGACCCTACCAGCCGTTTGTTCTCCTTAAAGGAGCCGTATGCAAGATTGAGGCCAAAACTGGTATTGCAATCATTTTCAAATTACTGTAGAGCGGTGTATCCCAAATATCTTCCTTTGAAGAATTAATAATTTTGCAGTTGACAGTAGATATTGACTTCTGAACACAATGGTAGTCAATAGCTACCGTCAACTGTCAGAAAGTGAAGGATAATTATGTCTTAAAGAGATAAATATCTTCTTTGTGTTCAACCACAGAAACACATTTATACAGGTTTGGAACAACATGAGGGGAAGTAAATGATGACAGAATTAAATATTTCAGGTGAACTATCCCTTTACAATAATTCACAATATTACTGTTTTTACTGTATTTTTGATCAAATAAATGCAGCCCTGCTGAGCATAAGAGACATGTACAAATCGTATTAACTTATTTTTGAATAGTATACATAAATTGTATATTTTGTCCTTAGCGTAAATCTAAATCCTTGTTTTTATGTATTAAATGCTGTATCAATAAAATATTTTATTATTATTATTATTATTTTTATTTACTGATGCACAGGGCATAAGACGGGGGATAAATGAGGAAGCAAATCTGTGTTTTGCTATCAGTTTAAACAGCTGTAGATGCTTAGCAGGATTATAGTATGTGATCTGCTTCTTACACTGAAGATACGGGAGAATGGGGGAGAAACTGGAAGATGAGCAATAATAAGAGACAGGGAGTGAGACCCGGATCTCACTGCCAAAAGAAAACACTGCTGGACTTGGGGGAAAAAACAGTCTCAGTATTAAACAGGTTTTACAGGAATTTCAGACACTTTAATACTTCAAGAGCAGCTCTCAGTTGTTAGGCTGTCTCTCAGAGGAAACTCACAGCGCTAAAGCTAAACTGTAAAGATGCCTTTGCTGTAACCAGCTCTCTGAACTGGAGGCAGTTTTGGCAGACCTGGTGTGAGTGTCATTCCGTTTGTCTACCTTTCCAAGCCTTCACACATTATTGGGAATTACTTGTGAGACACAGTAGATCGCTCTGCCCTGAAGTCTACGTGGACTCGGCATGCGAAATGAAAACTTGCTCTGCATGACGCTGCTAATGGAGACACTTCTAAAACATCTGAAGGAGGACACCGAGAAACACACACACAAATACTAGGCTTTTCTGTGATCTGCTGCAATGACCAGCTGCAACATCTGTGTCTTGTTTCAAATACATGCAACCAGTCATAGACGATTAAAATGATTTCAGACGCACTGAATAAGGGGCTTATCAAGCGAGACGATCACTCATTTAAAAAAAAAAATAACAAAGTTAAAGCTTTAATAAGCTCAAATGGTCACCTTGCACTGTTATGTGATGAACAAATCTTTTTCCGAGTCAATCGCTCGTTTCATTTGTTGAATGAACCAAATGACTCGGAAAAGATTTTTTATTTTGATGAACGAGTTCGAATAGGAGAGTCATGAACCCCATCATAGAACAGAGCAAGGCGACCATTTGAGCTTATAAAGCTTCAACTTTGTTATTTATTAAATAAATGAGAGATCATTTCGCTTGATAAGAGCCTTATTTATCGTCTGGAATCGTTTAAAGCCCTTTGAACAGTTTGTACTGAAAGTGTCTTTTGGACCTTGAACCGATTGGTTCCCGCTGAAGTGCATTATATGGAGAAAAATCCTAAAATGTTTTCATCAAAAACCTTAATTTCTGTTCGACTGACGAAAGAATGACAACATGGACATCTTGGATGACATGGGGGTGAGTAAATTATCAGCAAAAGTTTTTTCGAAAGTGAACTAATCCTTAAAGTACTGAGATTCAGTACTTTCTCCATCACTGGTCATAACTCAAATAATGTATTCAAACAATTGCGGTTTCTTTTTGAGCCAACTAATCATTTTAGAGGGCACAACAACTTGAACTAAAATTAAAATCAAAACCCAACTCAAAATACAATAGTATTTAAATAATACTAAAATAACACTGGTTCCTTTCTCTCAAGAAGGGATCTCCAAATCACAGCCCTAAGTGTGTAGAGAGACGAAGAGGAGATCAGTGGTGACGTTACCTTGCAGGGCAGGGCTGTGTGTTACAGGACACCACACCGTGGATGGCGAGTTCGAGAGTTACAGTAAGACGTGCTCACCTGAACTCTCAGATCCTTGTAGCAGGCTGATTTAGTGACCATCTGACCTGAGGAATGAACACCAACAACAAAGTACATAGTCAATTCATCACGTTTTTAAAAAAAGCATTTTAACAACAAACAAGAAATACATACATACATACATACTATATACTACATCTGGGGACATCAAATACTTATATACATACACTACCAATCTCAAAAGGTTTAGGGTCGGTAAAGATTTTTTATGTTTTTAAAAGAAGTCTCTTCTGCTCACCAAGGCTGCAATTTTTTTGATAAAAAATACACAAAAACACAGTAATATTGTGAAATATTATGACAATTTAAAATGACTTTTTTATGCTAATATATATTAAAATGTAATTTATTCCTCTGAAAAAAAGCTGAATTTTCAGCATCATTACTCCAGTCTTCAGTGTCACATGATCCTTCACAAATCACTCTAATATGATGATTTTATGCTCCAAAACATGTATGATTATTATCCATGTTGAAAACAGTTTTTTACATTTTTATTTTCAGGATTCTTTGATGAATAGAAAGTTCAAAGAACAGCATTTATTTAATTAGAATCTTTTCTAACATTATAAATGTCTTTACTGTAACTTTTGATCAATGTAACTCATCCTTGATGAATAGAAGTATTGATTTCTTATTTATTTCCCCCAAAAATAAAATACAAATTCTTACTGACCCCAAACTTTTTAAAGGGTAGTGTTTAATGTAACAAAAGCTTTCCATTTCAGATAAAATGCTGTTCTTTTGAACTTTCTATTCATCAAAGAATCCTGAAAATAAAAATGTAAAAAACTGTTTCCAACATGGATAATAATCATACATGTTTTTGGAGCATAAAATCATCATATTAGAGTGATTTGTGAAGGATCATGTGACACTGAAGACTGGAGTAATGATGCTGAAAATTCAGCTTTTTTTCAGAGGAATAAATTACATTTTAATATATATATATATATATATATATATATATATATATATATATATATATATATATATATATATATATATATAACATAAAAAAGTCATTTTAAATTGTCATAATATTTCACAATATTACTGTGTTTTTTGTGTATTTTTTATAAAAAAATTGCAGCCTTGGTGAGCAGAAGAGACTTCTTTTAAAAACATAAAAAATCTTACCAACCCTAAACCTTTGAATCGGTAGTGTATATACTGTATTAACATTCAAATATACCACAGACGTGAATCGACAGCAGATATGAACAGAATGGTCATAAAACAGTGTCCTCTGACATCATTCATGAACTCAAGGAAAGTTTAAGGTATTTGCGCTGAATCACAGCTTCCAGAGGTCATCCAGAGGGAGTTTGACCTCTAGGTTAAAGGACTCCTCTAAGCAGTCATTGACCCTACAGTTGCCCTCACCTCAGGCTCTCAACACACCATCCCAGAGGCTAATGTCAGGTCAGGTTCATCAGATGCTTGAGGAAAGACTGAGCAAGTGTTCAATAAAGGAAACTCCACCAAGATCATTTGGACTGATTATGAATGTATTAACATAGTGTATGTATTTAATGAAAAGTGCTACAGGATTTGCAGAACCCCTTAAAAGAAGTACACTATAGAACACTGTAATGGTTATGTTGCGCCTTTATTATCATTGATATTTGGTTTTTCCATATTTGCCTGTGCTCTGTGTTCCTAGTTAGTTTCCTTGGGTTTTTAATTACCCCCAAACCTGTTCCTAGTTTCTGTTTATTATATCTCCCTGTGTATTTAAACCCTGAGTTCTGACTGTTCATTGTTCCATGCTGTCTTTAGTAATGTCATGTTTTCTATTATTCCGTGTGATGTCCTGAGTGTTCCAGTTTGGATTTATTAAAGACTGATTTTGTTTGTGCAATCATTACAACCACCAACTCTGACACATATCTTAATTATGGAAATTATATTTTTTAAAGAACATACTCTGTTTCCAGAGTCTGTATTAATTTGTAAAACAATCTCTTAATTTGACATTATTATAAAGTGCACTTTTTAAAAGTGTACTTCAGTGTGTTGGGAAACATGAAAGTCCCTTTAAATACCTGTAAGTTGCATTTTATTTCATTATATTATCATTATATTAAGATTCTTATAATTTTATCTGATTTTAAAAAAATATATACTTTTAAGATTTGACATACACAAGTCCCCCATTAAACACAATAAAGTGTACTTCTTACAGGTTGGATTATATTCATTACTTAAAAATGGTCTGTTTCATGATAAAATACCATTGCCTTTGTGAACTGAATCAATGGATTCATGCTTCATAAACTCAATGAATATGCCAAGTAGAGCTAGGACGGAATGTCTAGATTTTCAGTGAATAATAATTTAAAATAGCAGAGCAGACATTTGCAACACCCAGGTCATGGGATTGATTTTCAGGGAATGCATGAACCTACAAAATGCATTACCTTGAATACAATGCAAGTTAAATGTATCTGCAAAATGCACAAATGTAAATCCTCATGTTTCAATAAATATAAAGATTTCAAATCGGATTTGCTTTCTGTGCATATTCATTTTATAATGAACATGTAAATTAAATTTGGTTTATTGCAAGAACCAAGGCACCTTCATGAGCTTGAGCTGGACCAGAATTACAGACTCACAGAAGCTGTAAAAGACTGGTGTGGTTTAAATGTTTCACAGATTAACATGTGACTGTAGTATAAGGTCTGGTCTAAATATCTGGCCATTAGTATCTACTAGGTTCATCAGACTGATGCAGTACCTCCTGCACAGGTGGCAGAGCACTGCTGTCAAATGATGGCCCACGTGTAGTTGTGTTTCGGCTGGCTCCGTCTTCTCTGTATGGTCTTTGGTCAGTGTGTACTCCCACTGAATGCCTGGGTTCCAGCCCTGCAAGAGAACCTGTGCAAGGAGAAACATACAAGCCCTAACTGAACACCATAGGAAGTCACACAAACATTCACTGTACACTGACTCCTTTGTTTTATGACAAAAAGCCTCCCCATGCTGTGTCGCCAAACAATGTCTCTGTTCAATCAGAACATTTCACAGTCAAATGTGTTAAATGCAGGTCGTTTTAACCCTAATTCCATTTAGTATCGTAACAAGGACATCTGCATGATTTAGGAGTCAATTATATATAAAATTCCACACAAAAAAGAAAAAAAAAAGAAATATATTTAAAAATGCAAATAAAAAAACCATAAGCTTAAGAAATGTACTGTTAGAAAACTTAAAAAAATAAAACTTTATTTAAAGTGCAACTTTGCCCATTTTAAACCCAGTTTGTATTGTTACAATATCAGTAGTAGATGTAAATGAATAGCGTTACTCATTCTGTGTGTTACCTGAGAAATTCCTCTTTATTTTTTAGTAAATCTTTTGACAGCTCCAGGTCTTTTGTGAAAACTACAGATTGCACTTCCACATATTTGTACATCCGTCCATGGACAGTCAAATCAACAGAGAATTATTAACAGAACAGTTGTACCAAGGGTAGGTTTATCACTTTAGCCACAGCCTTACCAACGCACTGGATCCTTACAAGGAAACCTAAAGTAACTCCGCAAACATTTACTCTTGAATTCTTACACCCAGGAGCAATACAAGCTGACATCATCATGACTAAGTTTGCTAAGAGGTATTTCCTACTGAAAGCAGGCGGAATTTGACTTTGATTTATAAAATCATTTACGAGTGGATGTTTTTTTAACCTATTTGACAAAAGTGAAGACAACAGCCTTTTTTATTTGTTTTCTATAGACCATTTTGCAAGATGTAAACAACACTGGTCCAAGCACTTCCTGTTTCAGTTTTTTAACACTACATAAAGCTGGGATAAAATACAACCAACAGAAAATATAAAACTGAATCAAAAAGTTAAACAAACATCTTTTAAGATGTTTTCTTTACATGTGAAATAAAAAAAAAAACAGTTACAAACTGAAACAGGGAAGTGTTTCTGGACTAGGGCTGGTCCGAATATCATTTTTGAGCTTTCGAAGCTTCGGTAGTAATAAACATCGAATATTCGAAGCTTCAGAATGTTATATGGTGCAATATAGATTGACAGGCGAAGCGTAACACGTCAGAAAACTCTACGGAACAGCGCGAGCAGGAAGCGCGCACCTGAACATAGAAGCAGAAGTATGCTCGAGAACGGACACTGCGAAACACACACGTCTGTTAACTTATAACTGACTAACAAATAACTGACAAAGTAGGGTAGATTTAAATACAGAAGAGTGACGCGCCTCCACGCGGTGCAGGGAATATGTCTGAGAACGGACACTGCATTAGTGATATAAAATACACACTCAGGCCACCTCCATCAAATTTCGGTGACGCCTCCCGGCTCTTGACAAAACTCAAACAAATGCTGCAGATACCCTTTACATTGTGTACCGTTCTGTTGCGGGTTCCCATGTCCATTCTCAGCAAATGACTATAGTTTGCCGATGAGTGATGTGCCGGATCGCCGGGCAGGGCCAGGCCAAGTAATGAAACATTCCAATTAATAGAAAGGTGGATGACAGATGAATCATTATAATGTGTTGAGTTTAATAAGAAACAAAACTCTCATCACGGTAAAACGCAATGAATGTGTGTCTCCCACGTTCGTTTTCAACAGTTCGCTAGCCTGATTCTATTCAGGGAAAACCAATGACGGACACTATATATCAGGCGGGGCTTGACATTATCTTTTGTTATGAGACAGCGATTCTCTGTTTCCAGGTCTGTTAACTCATACTTCACTAACAAATAACTGACAAATAAGGGTAGATTTAAATAAGAGCGCGTCACGCGAGCAGGGATTACATGCTCCAAGAACTGACACGTACTGCATTTGTGTCATAAAACACACACACACACACAGGTCTTTTAACTTAAGCAATATTTTGATAAGGTATAGTATTCTCACTAACAAAGTAGGGTAGATTTAAATGAATAAAAATTAAATTTAATGGATAAAAGCAAAATTTAAATAAATAAAACAGAAACAACTCATTTTAAATGTATAAAACGAAATTTAAAATAAATGAAGAACGAATAACTGAGGCCTAAATATAAAAGTCGGAAAAAAAAAAAAACGAAATTGTGACGTGAGGTCCCAGTAAAATCTCGAAGTCTTGCAGTAGATTCATTTAGATTTATAAAAAAAAAAACGATTACTCGAATGTTACATTTTTAAAATCAGAATACCAACCCACCGAACGAATATTGCGGATATTCCAATATTATGTTGGTCAGCCCTATTCTGGACCAGTGTTGTTTACATCTTGCAAAATGGTCTATAGTCAGGTAGCACCGAATTAAAAAACAACAACACCTTTCTACTGTATAAGGCAGCCGAGTTTTATTGATAGCCCATTTTGATGAATTACCCCTTTTAAAGGTGCCATCTACCATAAAAAAATCTAATCTTACTCCATATCCATACCAGATGGGGGCAGTATCAGAAAGCGAGTTGTGCCGCGGCCGCGCTCGCGTGCACTCTCACGTCTTCAAAACAACACAAGCGAGCTCTGTTTTGCTATCTCTCCCTAGTGCATATTAAACAAATCATTTGACACGATAGTAAAAGGTTGGAAGACCGCAATTTCACGTGGAGCATTTGGAGATTTTTAGAAGATCAGAGACTCAATGAACAACATCTCAACACTAAATTATGAAGGCCGTCTCATAGACGCCTGTTTAAAATATAAGCCGAGTGCATTTCGACGATATTGGAAAAAAAAAGCCCAGGCTATTATTTGTAGTTTTACGGTATTCGTTTTGTTCATATTACATTTTTATTGTTAGTTTGAATTAATTTGACAGAGAGCATTCGCTGATGTTGACCAAGCTAGCGCCATTCAGAGCTGCCATTACATTCGCAGCCTGACTCATATGAGTATTCAATGTGCGGCGGCTCGCTGACAGCAACGGCTGGCTGTTTTGAATGAGACGACCCGGTGTAATGTTGTAACGAACCCGGACCTGGTATATGTTGCCCGCTCGATACCGCCTCCCATGGCCCAAACTGGTATTATGACAACTGCTGGGCCAGGGCTAGTAATTTAGCATGCTAATTCAGGTTAATATCTTGGCAGCAATATAACTTGTCATTTTTTTTATGAAATCATCGACCATCGATCATCGTTCATTTTTTGGATATTTTAACTTCAATTATTACAGATGGCACCTTTAAAGGAGCTGTATGTAAGATTGTGGCCAAAACTGGTACTGCAATCAGTTTCAAATTACTGTAGAGCAGTGTATCCCCTCCCCCTCCCCTGACTCGAGGTTGCCTGATAGGCTGCAGGATCCAACGGTTTTTTATCCCACACGTTTGTAGCTGCAGCTGTGGTAACTAGAGCAGAGCTGGCAACCTGGATGCTGCAACCCAACTGACTTCGTGATTGGTAGATCGGTGGAGGGTGGAGCATCAGACCAAAACACAACATGACAGTTGAGGGCTGCAACTTCACTTTTTAAATGACAATATCCTGGCCGGACTACTGTTGTTCGGTGATATAAGTATTTGAAATGCACATGATTTCTTAATGTCTAGTGACATATCAGGGCCATTTTGTGATTATTTGACATAAATTTCTTACATACAGCTCCTTTAAGTTAGAATTTAGTCATTCTAACAATGTCATGTGGTACATCAAGACTAAACATAAATCTATGTTAGATATTTCAGTGCAGATAAGATACATGCTTTACACTATAACACAGACTTTGGTAATCAGCAATATGACACACCAGACCAGCATTCTCATTTGAGACAGCAAGTGCCAATGAAGCAGACTTATTACAGAGTAAAATAAAACTGAATTCATAAAAAAATGTGTTATCATTGTAAAGAATGTAATTGGCCAATTTTAAAATAATGAAAGATAAAAAAGTACTACTACCTCAACCACTAGATGTCTCATTAGTGGGTCCGGTGGAGGTGAGGCTCTCTGGGACAATTGTAGGGTCTCTTGTAGTCAAACACAGCCCCAGCAATGGAGTGTTGTCCGGGCCAGTCCACTGTCCAGCGTCCATTCAGGTAATACTTCCTCTGCAGGTTCCTCAGGGCCAGATAAGAGCTGGAGGAGTTGAGCTCCGTCACACGGATACTGCGCGCACCAGCCGGTATGGTCACAACACGGAATTACTCTACACGAGGCAGAAATCATCAATAAATAAATACATGTATTAAATGTTTTACTTTATTGTTATATTTTGAATGAAATACATGCTATTATTTCACAATGAATATCTAAATTATTGTGAAAATAACAAGAAACTATAAAAATAAATGTTTAAATATTTTGTATTTTAAATATGTTTTTGGAAAAAAAATTTTTTTGTTCAGTTAATAGGGATAAAGTAAGTAATTGTAGCACATTCAGACATTACAGTATAACAGTAACTAAAAGCCACGACTAAACTGTAAATGATCAGACATTTAAAAGACATTAGCATAGCTACATCAGGAAGGGAAAAAGATAAACTAATTGCATTAATTATTTTAAATGGGGACATATTTTCTCATATTTTATATTGATGCAGCGCCTCTCAAAGTTACAAAGTACAAAGTCCACTCCAGCAGGAGATATTGTCAATATCAGAGTCACTGTTTTTAAACTCCCTGAAACGCCTCCATTAGTCTTGAGTGTTTTTTCCAGGAACGAACACATCACAACATTCCTCATTTAAATGGGTTACACAGCAATTATTAATCACATAAATTGATGTTATTTTTCCCAGCCCAAGTTAGAATGCTCTTCATACAGACATTCATATGTACATACGTTCGGAGAATAAAGACACGTACGGCTCATATAATGTTGTTTGGTGTATTGTCCTATGTAGATCTTGCAGGTAGAGTTGTTGCCCTTACAGATACCACACAAATCCGGCACGGCATTCGATCCCAGCACCCTGTCACAGCCCACTCTCTAGAAAACACAAAATCATGACCACTCAGCAAGCACAGAAAATGAAATACAGCACTTAAGTTACAACATTTTGAGTGTAACCAGGTGAAAAGACACGGGAGAGGAGGAAGTGCCTCCATGACAAAGTGATTGGCTGTTTACATTGTATGATCATTTCCACAAATAGTCCAAAAATCAGCCTGGGGTGCATTTCCCAAAAGCATTGTTAACAAGTTATAGTGGAAAGTTCTGTTGTTGCCAACATAGTTCAACAATATGATGTTTTATTAACAAATTTCATGAAGAGCCCACTCAGATAATTAACACAGGAAGAGCACATTCAGCTAATCAACTCAATTAAAGATATAATAGGTATATATACAACAGAGGTACATCTGTTCCATTACAGTTTTCCAACATCCCTCCACCACCCTATCTCCTCACTTCTAACTATTCCAATCCCAACCTGGGATGAAACTGAATACTCTGGGTTCAGGCCAAACTCCAAGCTCAGAGCCCTCCTCTCAGACAGCATGCCAAATACGCATCCTCTATTTAGTTATATGTAAAGGTGAACTGATGAATCTGTGTTTCCCAAAACATCTTCAGTTGCGTATGTAACCTTAGTTCCCTGAAGAGGAACTGGAGACGCTGCGCTGAAAAGCTATGGGACGCCTCTGCGTGATTGCATCATGAAGCACGTATGAAACCAGTCCAATGGAGAGATGGAACGTCAAGTGACATCATCGACCAGGACACTATAAAGCACACTGAACCAAACATCAATGAGCACATCTAGGTGAAAGCACCTGCGCACCTGGATTGGTGCAGCCGCACTCCTAGAGGAGCGGGCCCATACAGCCAAAGGTAAAGGCTGACTGGCCGACTCATAAGCAAGTAAGATGACCTTGACCACCCACTTGCTCCTCCTCTGCTTAGATGCCAGGCACCCCTTTATGGGTAACCCAAAGCAAATTAACAGTGTTTAGACTTTCTCCACAGTTCTGTGGACTCTAAGGCCCTAACTGGGCAGAGCTGATAAAGTTTCTCTAGGTTTGACGTCCAGAGAAGTTGCCTCCAGTACTCTAGGTCTTACAGTATTAGAAGGAACCTTAGGAACAAGCCAGGTCTTAGGGTGAAAAAAAGCCTTTACCATAACAGGAACAAATTCCATGCACAAGGCAGATACCGAAAGTGTTTGAATGTCTACAATTCTCTTGAGAGACAAAATAGTGAGGAGAAAGACAATCTTTAGAGAGATATTCTCAGTAACTTCCTCAATGGGCTTGAATGGAGCTCGGGAGTGGTTTTCTAGTACAACAGCCAAGTCCCAGTGTCGGCACCCTCGCGCGGACTGCTAGCCTCAGCCTCAAAGTGCCATAGAGGAAACAAGTTATTAGTGGGTGTCTCCCCAAAGATACTCCACTCAAAGGGGAGTGGTAAGCAGCTACTGCTGCATGTACACCTTCAGTGTGAAGGGGGTAACCCTGTGGAGAAGCGCTCCTGCAGAAACTCCATCACTGCACCAAGTGGGGAGTTACACCAGGTCCAACTGGTGCTCTCCACACGCAAGAGTGAAAAGTCTCCACTTCAAGGCATACAGTTTCCTTGTGGATGGAAGCTCTGGAGTGTAGAATGGTCTCAACAACCTCAGTTGAGAGACCAGAACTTATGAGCTGGGCTCCCTCAGAGGCCAAGCCCACAGTTTCACAGTTCGGGACGGAGGTGAAGGATCGGCCCGCTCGCCTGAGAAAGTCAGTCCCTGCTGATCGGGAATTGCCGTCAAGGAGAGGCACTGAGTCCACAAACCATACTTGGGCTGGCCAGAACATGGCCATTAGCAGTAGTAGTTGACCCCATCCTGGCGAACCCTTTCCAGGACTCCTGGAGCAGAACAATCGGGAAAATAGCATCTGCCAAGAGGTGCTTGAATGGCTAAGTGAGAAACGCACAGTGGACAATGTGTCATCTCTTGGGATGCGAAGAGGTAGGGCTCAGCTCGACCAAAGTTCTCCCTAAGGAGCAAGGTGTCTCCAATCCCCGGGCCTCGGCCCCTGCCTCGACAAGATGTCTTCCCTCTTGTCTGCCCCCTGATTTAAGTACCTTGGGATATATATCGCTCTCAACAAAAGTAGCTTAACATGTGCCCACAGGAGGATCTGGTGAGCCAGCTTGTATAAGCGGCACGAATCACAGACCCCCTCTGATGGTTTATATAGGAGACTATGTATATATATATATATATATATATATATATATATATATATATATATATATATATATATATATGTGTATGTATATGTATATATATAGGTGTTGAATATGTATTTATATCTGAGACTATGACTATAAGTGTTGTCTGACCGAACAAGCACATGATGGCCCCTCAGGTCTGGGAGGAAGTGTTCCAGAGCCTGGAACACCACCAACATTTCTAGACAGTTGATATACAACGAGAGATGATGGTCATGCCGCAGACCTTGGGCTAAGCGACCACTCATAATCGCCCCCAACACATTAGGGAAGCATCCGTCATTAGAGACACGCGAATGTTCCATAAAACTAAGGCACGAAGGCATTGCCGCGTGACCTTGTTCATGCAGAGCGTATTTTCCCACATGGAGAACCCCTGGGTCCTGAGCCACCACTGCAACAGTCTCATGTACATCAGGCCGTAAAGTATTACGTTGGACGCTGCTGCCATCAGACCTAACAGTGAAACTGCTTTTCAGTGGGTGGCTGATGAAAGCAAGAACACAATATTGGTACACTTCGCTCCCAAAAAGCAAACCTCAGGAACTTCCTGTGTTGTGGAAGGATGGATATGTGGAAATATGAGACACAACCTGATTTGTAACACAACTTGCTTAAGAGAGAGCATCTTGATTTTTTTATTGAGCTTCCCTACAACACAGAACTAAAATCAGATAAAACCACCCCATCATTTTTAGGGACCACAAAAACCGGCAGTAAAACACAGACTATCTGCTGGGTGAAGAGAACCCGTCTGCTACAGTCACTCCCCTAAACCTCTCTCCCATCCGGGTCATGGTACCAAATGTAACTCGACCCTTCTTGACCCGCTCCGAAGTGGGATTCAAACTGGGGGATTACAGATTACTCCTCCATTTGTCGCATGATGTCATTACTCGACAGTCCTTTATTGTTGAACCAATGTGGTTCAAATAACATAGGTGTGAACATGTTACTACGGCTTCAGACTCAGTTGGTTAGTTTCTCCGAAAGATGCATTGTACTATGGTAGTTTATCAGCAAGTTTGTTGATCAGGAAACACACCCCTGAATTGGTCAAACTGGTGGAAAAGTGTGGATTTATCATACAAAAAAGATATCCACAGATATCAGCCTTTTCTGTCATTTCTAAATCAAATTGAACTTAAAATAATTTCCACAGTGTGTGAGAATAAACCTGCACTTGTGCCTGCGACCATCAGGTAAGTACAGGTTTATCAGACACATGCTGAAATGTAAACATGTTGGATTAAGAAAGAAGAAGTACAAGATGCTTCAAATTGCAAAGATAATATAAAAAAAAAAAATCACAAAAGGGTGATGAGTTCATCATGTATGAAATACACAGAGATCAAATGTTCTCAGCTAAATAGTTCTTTTGTATGTTCATATGTACAAATATTCTTGCTGTAATGTTTTCAGTGCACACTACTTAGTCATCGACTCATGTATAATCTAAAACATGAAATGACAAATGACTCATCATAATTGCTTGTTTAAACTAAATCCACTGAACTAAAATTTTTCTGGTCCACTGCAATGTGTCACTATTTCAAATTACCACAATTGCTCTTTTAATATAACATGGTATCTGAAATGTTGTCAGTGAAATGCAGACGCTGAAGTCAAATGTAATGGAACTGAACTGTAGCTGGCTCTCTCGCTGCAAACATCCAAACAAGAAATATGAAACTGATGTGTGTTCATGAGCAGAGACTCCAAAAATACCTTTTTTTCAGTTCTCTGAACTACACTGGAATAGAAAATGCATTTGGTTGACAGGGATTGACTCAACAGGGATTTCCACAGCAGAAGAAAACATAAAAGCAAGCACTGTGAGAATTCACTACAGATGATCCCTCTTTAAAAAACTCTGGCTCTGATGGCAACACACAACTGTGTCAGTAGTCCATTACCAGAGAAAACCCCCAGCTAAAGCACAACAGGATGCTTTTATTATGAGTAGCCATGTGTTACAACTCATATGAGATTGAGAATAGAACAAGCCTGAGATAAGAATGATTTGCATTCAACACTGCTGAGAATTACTCTACTATTACAGTACATTACTCAGTAAGTAACTACGCTTCCTTTTACAGTACAGTACTTACAGTGTACTTACCTAGAAAGTACTGCTAATACAGTGGCGGGCCGTGCATTTCACACCTAGGCCTTCTGTCCTACATGAATTAATAACTTTTAATAGTGTATCAGCGCAAAGCCTCTCTATAATTGTTGTTTTTATTTTGCAACCGCAGTTATTGGATTAATGCGGTGAGTTCGGAAAAGGACCGGTAGAGGAAACGAGCGCGTGAGTTCGGCTGGTGCGTTTGTACAGTGGTTCTTGCGTTCCGAATCCGATTATAAGTTCAGAAACGGAGCCTCCTTTATCTTGTCGTTCAAGGGCTACAATAGTCCCTTTCAGACGTTACAATAATATGAATGTTTGAAAAAAAAAAAAAGTTTTGATCATAAATTTATAAGAAAAATTAAAAAGAAAATCACCACGGGAAAAAAAGCATTAACTGACCAAAACTACATATTATTCTTTACACAAAATCCATCCTTATTTCTTTCCTCAAGAAGAATTAAATTACTGTTGTACAGGTTCTAACTGCATTTCAGGTCCAACAATGTCGTGTCTGTTCTCGTCATATTTCTAGCATAAATTTTAATTCGCTTTATGGCTGAGAGTGCCTGTCGAACAGAAGTCACCGCAAACATGACGATGTGTACAGCTTCCCCATGCTCTCACACAGAGTTTTGAACGCAATCAACGAGATCAGCGGGACTTTTGCCTTCAAAATCATTCGTTTCATAACTTACATTAACGTTAGTCAGTTCTTTTTTACCCAGAGAGATTGAATAGAGTTTCGTTATTCTGCGTTTAGCTCAGGCTGAATATGGGATTTATTTCTGCTGGAGGTCGAGCAGGGAAAGAAACATTAATTTTTGTTTTGAAAAACGATTACATCTACAGGAATATATATATATTTAGTTTATGCAGTTCGCTACAGATGCGGATACTACCACTAAAAGTACGCGGTCTGTACGCGCATCCAATCAAAGAACGAGAAAATACATACGTTATTATATGCCAGCTAGATGGCCCCGCTGCAGTCAAAGCGAAATCTGATTGGCTGTTCAAATCTGACGGATTATCTGATTGGTTAAAGATTGCACATTCATTTATACTACAGACGCTCGCTCTGCCGATTCTGAAGGCCTCCAGGGCAGATTTATTTACCCGGCAGCACGCGTGATGGCTGAAATATGATTGGATACAAGCTCTAACATAAATACATACTCTGAAAGCAGCGCAACCAAGAGAAAAGCTATGACATTTAGAGAGACTATTTGGAATAATTTATTGCTAATTCATGGAAAAAATATATTAAAGTGCAAGTCAGTGATTCTGATAATGTTTAGGCCAGCAGAGAGGCCTTGCTGGGCCTGACAGCCCACCACTGTGCTAATATAAGGTAAGTACTTGGAACAGGGGTAGGTTTAGGGGTAGGTACAGGGTTAGTACTAGTTATTTCCCAGTAATTGTAGTTACTAAAATAAGTACATAGTATTTACATTGGTAACTGGACTGTAAAAGGAAGCGTTACCGTTACTAGATTAAGGCCAGGCATCTACGTACAGTTATAATACCAACAGAGACAATTACTAAAGACCTCAGGTTATACAGTGTCACAAATACTAAATTGTGAATATTGTATATTACCTCACAAATGCCGTCAATGCAGACATCGGCACTGTCCTGTGTGCAGAGCGTCCCATCCCTGACTTTACTGGAGAGGGCGAAGAAGAAGTCGTAACCTTCAGCGAAGCAGTACAGCTTACACACGTCTTGATCTAGAACACACACACACACACTTGTTTTTATATCTTAACAGAGAATTTCCATATAAATTCCCATGTTTTTTATACTGCGCAAACTGTATATTCTATCCCCTTACACTAACCTTTAAATTTGAAAAAATAAAATAAATAAATCACTTAATCACATCACATCATTGATTTATAAGCTAAAAAACATTTTGTTACCATTATGCAGGGTTTACCAGTTAACTATTCAATCACACTAGAAATTTAACTCACTTTATATTAAAGGGCAACTCCACCCATTTGCATTAAGCTTTCCATTGTTAGAAACCCAGTTATACTATTGAATGGTCATGCAACACTTTATCATTTTCCCTGAGACGAGAGAAATCTGCTATTTACCTTTTTCACTTCCTCCAACAATGACGCAAAAATCGTCATTTTACGTAATTGTTGGCGGAAGTGTAAGAGAGGGCGATTTCAGTAAAAAACTACAAGCCCGAGTCCCCACCCTTTCAAACCCGCCAATAGGGGGTTGGACCTATTGCGCTAACAGACCTATCACAGATCAGTGCCAATGCGTTTGATTTCACTGGCAGAAACGTTTTGAAAATGTGGACGAAACTACTGAATACGCTGACGGATGCGTTATGGAGGATTGGGATTAACATTACACATCTTTTTTGGACGCTAAGCTAGCAGGCTCTTGTTCTGTGGAGAAAGCTGAGTAGTAGGGGTTACCGTCCTCTTTTTCCTGGACATGTCCGACCGTCGATGTCCGGGATTCAGCTTTTAATTTCTGAAGTCGCCATTCATTGTTTACATGTAAGTTACAGCTTTTGTTTCAATCTAACTCAATTCCTTATGATTGGTGAATCTGACTGTTGTGTTTACATGAACGCCAAACAAGTGATTGGTTGATGCGTTTTAACATTGCTAAGAAAATTCCTGCTCCTCCGTGAGAGATACGAGACCGGTAACTTACGTCTTAGGTGCCGCTCATCGGTAATCACGCCACCGGCCTCAGCGCCGTTATCCACACAGCCGGCACTCATCCCGGTCGACACAGTAAACATGATGAATGACGACTGTAGAACGCAAAAGCCGAATCGCGGACATTTTGGGCGATCTCGAAACACATTTCGGACAGACTCATCACGGAGAATCACTAGTAGACTGTTGTTTACATACTGCGAGGTTAGCGGTAGGCGTGGCCTCCTAGGGCAGCGAAGCAAATGAATTCTGGGAGTTGATGTTTTTCATTCACATAAGCCAAAAATACATTTTCTGTCTTTTCTTCAGTCTAGAAAGCTCCAAATTAAAAAATAATTTCACATTTCTTCTACATAAATGACCCATTTTAAATACACATTCATCTTTCCAGAGGTGGAATTACCCTTTAAGTGGCTTTAAGTACTATATACTTGCATTGAAATTAATAATTTGATACAATGGACTTATTGTGTTCATACATGCTTTTACATTGTACTTATATTTTGAAAATACTTGCATGTAATTACAGAGGTAATTAATGTATGTAATTACGTTTGTAATTACACAGTTGACCCTTTCCTTACACCTTAAACAGACCCTTACCTACCCAAACCACCACGCCTGTTCCTAACCTTACCGTATCACACCTCAATAGCAGCAAAAGTGTTTTACAATACAACCTAAACAAAATAAGTACATTGCATTTATTTTTCGATGTAAGTACATCAGTACTTAAAGCCACTTAATATAAAGTGGGACTCTATAATTACACAAAGTACATTAACCAGCTACAACTGAGTTGGTTTTTAAATCCATCTGTGTTCAGTTGTCTGATAGCACACCAAATAGCACTGACTTGGGTGAGTCTCACAACTAATCAAGCCCAAGGAACAAGGAGATCAAGTTAGAAAACATCGGAAAATGATTATAGAAAGATTGCAAAGCTCTAAATCTGAATTCTATGAATGTTGTCATAATAATCCAATCCCCCACCATTAACTTACTTTAAAATCAGGGAAATACCTGGTCAATAAGAAGCCCCATTCTTAGTCTAAACTCTAACATTAATCCTAAACCTCTCTAAAATCTGAATTGTTGATAAGACAAGTGATTCCAGAGCCAAAACAAATGTTTAACCAGCAACATTTTCTAAGCAGCAAAGTCTTCATGGATGGAATTGGCAGCATCATGCATTTGGGTTGCATTTCTGAAAAGCTTGTTGCCATTAAGAAAAACATGGATGGAGCCAAATACAGAAAGACCCTTAATGAGAACTTGCTCATTCACCCAACAGTGAAGATCTTTTCAGCACAACAGTGACTGAAAGCACATGGAGAAACTATGAAATGGCTGGAAATACATCTGATTGGTGGTAGAATCTGAACCAACTCTTTCTATCTTAAAAGAGTAGTTCACTATTAAAAAGTTTTTGCTGATAATTTACTCACCCCCATGTCATCCAAGATATCCATGTCATTCTTTCTTCAGTTGAAAAGAAATTAAGGTTTTTGATAAAAACATTCAAGGATTTTCTCCATATAATGCACTTCAGTGTTAACCAAACAGTTCAAGGTCCAAAAGACACTTTTTAGTACAAACTGCAAACTGTTCAAAGGGCTTTAAACGATTCCAGATGATGAATAAGGGTCTTATCAAGTGGAACGATCGCTCATTTAAAAATAAAATAAAATTGTAAAAGCTCAAATGCTCGCCTTGCTTTGTTCTGTGTGACTCTCCTGTTCGAACTCATTCATCAAAATGAACAAATCTTTTCCCGAGTCGAATTCGTTCATTTCGTTTGTTGAATGAACCAAATGACACAAAAAAGATTCGTTCATTTTGATGAACGAGTTTGAACAGGAAGAGTCACGAACATGCATCACAGAACAGAGCAAGGCGACCATTTGAGCATTTTTTAATGAGCGATCGTTTTGCTTGACAAGACCCTCATTTATCGTCTGGAATCGTGTAAAGCCCTTTGAATAGTTTGCAGTTTGTACTAAAACTGTCTTTTGGACCTTGAACTGTTTGGTTACCAGTAAAGCGCATTATATGGAGGAAAATCCTGGAACGTTTTAATCAAAAACCTTAATTTCTTTTCGACTGAAGAAAGAATGACATGGACATCTTGGATGACATAGGGGTGAGTAAATTATCAGCAAAAGTTTTTTTAAAAGTGAACTACTCCTTTAAGATACTTTGTGATTTTAAAGCTAATTTTAAGCAAATTAAAATAGAGATTCCAGTCATATTTGCAAGAAGATGCGTGACTGTAATAATTTCTAAAGGACCTTATAGAACGTCATGTCTTTGGGAGGTGAAAACGTCTTTCACTCCAGAGACATTAATGCTCTTTTTGGTGTGTAAATGTGTAGAATTTATTGTGTGGTGGAAAGAAGACTCATTTAGTTACATGTTGGATGAGTAACAGAAACAAAATGTGAAAGAATATCATGAACATGTTTCACTTCAGACTAACATAAAAAATGTTTTCATCCAGAATTGTGCCAAATGCACCGGCTCATTTCTTTTATACATCCCCTAGTGAATAAAACCTATACCAAAATGTATTTGAAATGCATTTATTTCATACAAAGTACTACAAACCCCTTAACATATTTACTGACATTTCGCTTGAGACTTTTTGATAAATATTATGGTTAAACTTTATTTAGAGTACTTCTTTAGTGTGCACATTCACAGTGCACATTTCTTAATATTAAGCATAAATTGTGTGTAATATCACTACTAATAAGGATAGCAAGTGTGGCGAGCAGGACGAGGACGAGGAGGAGTGGAAGCATAAGAGAAGGAGCGACGACAGTGAAGAATGAGAGAGGCCAGGCCTGGACTATTTTATTTGATGTTTATGTTTTATTTTTATGTGACCGCAATCGTCCGTGAGGGGCTGTTGTCTTTTACTTTCATTTTGTATTGATTTTATTTTTGGTATTAAAGTTTGTTGAATGTTCGCAGGTTCCCGCCGGGCCGCCGCCTTCTTCCCACAGCATCTAATCTAGTTACAGTATGATCTCTGTGTAATATCCTTCTTTAAGTGCAAGATATTTAAAGTGTATCTAAAGTATACTTGCAATAGTTCCTTTTTAACACAATCAAATATACTTAAGTATATCTTTAGTTGTCCCTCAGCACTACTTCTGGATACTTAAAGTGCATTAAGTACAAAATTAGTTGTACTTTAATTATACCAATATAATGTAAGCATACAATTGCAGAGTATTTATATTAAGCACATAAATCTGTAAATGTATTTGTAGTATACAGTACTTAGCATATCATAAATGTATTTCAAACACATTTTCAGAATATTATTTTTGCACTAGTATCCTCAACCCCCCCCCTTTTTGTAAAAAAACACATGTTTAGACCAACCGTCCACACGTGTGTAGGGTTTCCACTTGTAGTACCATCCGCGGAAGGGCTTGCTATTGAACTCGGCACACTGAGCAGCTCTGAAGTCTATGGCGTTCTGAGGACAGTCAGCAGTGTTACACAGTTTATAAGAGCGAGACGAGCCCTCGCAAAATCTCCGCCATACATTGGCCTGAAAGAGAAGAAAGACAGGGAAGAAAACCGATCATGAGACAGAACTAGGATGAGACACATGATGATTAGGGGATGGCCCGATACCGATACTGGCATCGGGGATCGGGTCGATACTGTCCTCATATACTGTACTCGTACTCGTAAAAATACGTCGATACCACGCACCGATACCACGTACGTTTTGCGACGTAAATTTTGCGACGAAACTGGCGCAAGTCCTTGTTGAGGTGAACTGATGAACTAGGAAAGTATAATGTCGGCGGTTTGGGATCATTTTAAGATAAGGGATGATGACAACAGCAAGGCAGACTGTAAGTTATGTTCAGCAAAGGTGTCGAGAGGAGGGAAAGAAAGTACATCGTTTAACACCAGCAATCTGATTAAACATCTGAAGACGCATCATAGCGCTGAATACTCACAGTTTCGGAAAGCTAAACCTACTCCGCAGCAGCCAACACTAACACAGGTTTTACAGAAGCGCGAGAAGATGTCCAGAGATAATCCCCGGGCACAAAAAATAACAGAGGGAATTGCATACTTTATTGCACTTGATGACCAGCCATTGTCGGCTGTTGAAAATGCAGGATTTCGACATCTTCTTGGCATACTGGAGCCGCGATACGAAATTCCCAGTCGGCATTACATTACAGACGCTATGCTACCGAAAGTGTTTCATGAGGTGAAAAAGCACATCAGTGGCCTGTTGTGTGACGTTTCGGCCTTCAGTTTTACAACAGATATTTGGTCAAGCAGTGCCTGCCCAATGTCTCTACTCAGTTTAACTGCTCAGTGGATTGATGACGACTTCACTCTTCGCCACGCCACCTTACAAGCAAAGCCGTTCCGGGGCTCGCACACCAGCCAAGCCATAGCCGGTGCATTCGATGGGATGCTTCAGACCTGGGGCATTCCGAAAACCTCGGTTCACGTTGTGCTACGAGACAACGCTAAAAATATGATTAAGGGCATGAGTGATGCTGGACTCCCCAGTCTACCTTGTGCCGCTCACACTCTCCAGCTGGTGGTCAACGAGGGCATTTTGTCCCAGAGAAGTGTTGTGGATGCATTGGCTATCGGACGCAAAATAGTGGGTCATTTTAAGCATTCTCCTCTAGCCTACTCCTGCCTCGAAGACATTCAGTTAGAGATCGGTCAGCCTACAAAACGACTACAGCAGGACGTACAAACACGCTGGAACAGTACGTTTTACATGATCCAGTCTCTGATTGAGCAGAAACGGGCTCTAGGAATCTATGTGTCCGAGAAAGAACTCCCTGATAATCTCACGGCTCACCAGTGGGCACTGCTTGAGAAGATTGTTACTGTTCTGGGTCCATTTGAGGAGTTAACCAGAAAAATTAGCTCTTATGATGCTATGGCAGCAGATTTGATTCCTGCTGTCACTGTACTGCAGAGATTTCTGTCTAGAGAGACCGATGATGACCAGGGCATCAAAACTATGAAAGGGACCTTAGCTGCAGCTGTCAGGAGGCGATTTTCTGATGTGGAAGAACAACCCCTCTACAGCATCGCTACTCTACTCGACCCCAGGTGAGTGTGTGTATGTGCGGGCGCGCGCGTGTGTCTGTGTGTGCGTGTGTCTGTCTGTCTCTCTCTCTGTGTGTGTGTGTGCGTGTGTGTGCGTGTGTCTGGCTGTGTGTCTGTCTCTGTCTGTCTCTCTCTCTCTCTGTGTGTGTGTGTGTGTGTGTGTCTGTCTGTGTTTGTGTTAGGCTAGTTAGGGAGTTGAAAACTAAAAGTTGCCTATGTCTTGCTGAAAAGTAAATTTTAGTATTTAATTTTTATTTAACAAATTATTTGATTAGTCTGTTATTTGAATAGCCGAAGTGGTAGGCTATCATATTTTCAGGAAAACATTGTCAGATAGCCTTATATTTTTCTCCCTCTGTAGGTATAAAAATCGTTTTTCTCTAATGCCAACACTGCTGCAAATGCCAAGGAGATGCTGATGCGTGAGCTGTTGAGGTCGTCTGGAGAAGAGGTGGATCATGACCTGCATGAACCTCCTGCCAGAAAACCATGCAGGGACCAGGCAAGCAGCTGCCTGGACAGTATATTTGATGAAATAGCAGATGAGCAAGCATCAGTCTCTCTAAACAGAGCTCAAGTAGGTTCTACTGCACAATTAGATGCATACCTAGGGGAGACCACAATTTCTCAAGAAGACAAACCACTACAATACTGGGCAGTTAACAAAGTGCGGTTCCCTAATCTGGCCAAAATGGCATCCAGATACCTCTCAGCACCATGCAGTAGTGTTGACAGTGAAAGGCTGTTTAGCTCAGTGTCACATATTGTGAATGAAAGCAGAAACAGAATCACAGCTGATCATGCAGAGATGATTTTGTTCATCAAAAAGAACCTGCCTCTCACTCTACCAAAAATTAACTAAGATAGTTCAGATCACATTGCTGACTGAAATGTTTGTTTAATTGAAACATGGGAACTGTCACTGTGCAAAACAGTTATTGTTTAATTTAGTTGTTGTTTAATTGAAATATGCTGTAGTTTAATTGAGACTATGCAATATTAATATTTTGTTTAATTGAAATGTAAATGTTTAATTGAGACTATGCAAAAGTTACACTTAAATTTTGTTAAATTGAAAGCTGGAGACTGTCAAATAGTTTCATTGATATATTGTCGAGTTGACGGTGTTGACTGTACAATAGCTATGTTTTATTGATATTTTGTAAGTTGTGAAGACAGAACCAGTGTTGAGGCTTTTTGTTTACACAGAAATATAATTTATTTTTTATTTGAAATTGCCTAAATGTATTATTTGACTCATTATTTATTTTTATACTTGTTAAAACAAGCAGAGAAGAAAATAAAAACTTCTAACGTGTTCTAAAATAGTATTCTGTCTTCTTTTCTGGGTGCCTATAGTTACTTTTGCGGTAGAATCGATATTTGATACTCGGTATCGGCAAGTACACAAATGTAAATACTCATACTCGTATCTGGTTTGAAAAATGGTATCGGGCCATCCCTAATGATGATTTAAAGGAGTAGTTCACTTTTGAAAAAAAACTTTTGCTGATAATTTACTCACCCCCATGTCAGCCAAGATGTCCATGTCTTTCTTTCCTCAGTCGAATAGAAATTAAAGTTTTTGATGAAAACATTCCAGCATTTTTCTCCAAATGATGGACATTACTGAGAACCAAACGGTTCAAGGTCCAAAAGACACTTTCAGTACAAACTGCAAACTGTTCAAAGGGCTTTAAACGATTCCAGACGATGAATAAGGGTCTTATCAAGCAAAACGATCGCTCATTTAATAAATAAATAACAAAGTTTAAGTTTTATAAGCTCAAATGCTCGCCTTGCTCTGTTTTGACGCACGTTTGTGACTCTCCTGTTCGAACTCGTTCATCAAAATGAACAAATCTTTTTCTGAGTCATTTTGTTTATTCAATGAACGAAACAAACAAAATTGACTCAGAAAAAGATTTGTTCATTTTGATGAACAATTTGGAACAGGAGAGTCACGAACGTGCATCGACAGTACAGAGCAAGGTGAGCATTTGAGCTTATAAAACTTTTTTTAAATGAGCGATCATTTCGCTTGATTAGACCCTTATTCAGTCGTCTGGAATCGATTTTAAAGCCCGTTTAGCCAAATTCGCAGTTTTTACTGAAAGTGTCTTTTGGACCACTGAAGTCCATTATATGGAGAACAATCCTAGAATGTTTTCATCAAAAACTTTAATTTCTTTTCGACTGAAGAAAGAAAGACATGGACATCTTGGATGACATAGGGCTGAGTGAATTATCAGCGAAAGCTTTTTGAACTACTCCTTTAAGTGATGGGCTGTTAGAGCTGACAGCAACTTCATCACTCATGGTTGCAAGTGGCTGCAATGTTTGTTGTAGTAATGAGATGTATTGCCAATAAAATTAAGATGTCATTCTACATTGACAAGGAATCATTTTTCTTGACGCTTAAAGTTACATTTCTGTGGAGGAAAGTTTTTGTATATAAAGTGCAGCAGTGCATAAAGCAGCATATCACAAACAAGACGAACAATTATCACTGCAAAAATCAAACCCACTTACAATGCTAGCAATTTTCCATGCAGCAGTGTTTATTATGTTCCTGCTTGTGGGAAATGAAAAATCACGTAGGCCTTAATTCATAAGAGATGGATCCAATGCATCCCACTGTCTACGATTCTGTTGAAACACTGTTTCTGAGTTTCATGAAATTTAAGGCTCAGGTGAAAGATGAGAGAAATTAAAGCTGACACTTCTGAAGAGTTCTGCGATTGCTAGGAGAATAGTCTATTATAGAGCAAAACTCTACGAAACTTAAAAAAAAATAATTATATACTTGATACATAAATGAAATTTGCTACATCTAATCAATTATTTAAAAGAAAAAAAATCAGCCTATTCCTACTGTTCAGAAATCTCAAATCTGTATTATTTTTATAGTTTTATAAAAACTTTATAGACGTTTTTATACTCACAGAGACAAAAAAACAGTAATATTCTGAAATATTATTATTACAATTTAAAATAGCTGTTTTCAATTTGAATATATTTTAAAATGCTATTTATTCCTGTGATGGCAAAAGTGAATTTTCAGCATCATTCTTCCAGTCTTCAGTGTCATTTTTTCACAATTCAAAAATTCAGAAGAAATGCATTTATGTTTTGTAACATCTTACTGTAACTTTGGATACATTTAATGCATCCTTGTTAAATAAACACATTCATTTATTAAAAATAAATCTTACTGACCGTAAAATTTTGAATAGAAGTGTTGATATTTGATTCATTGCAATAAGATACATTAGACTTACTAGCTGTTTCCATCGAAAGTTGTGAATTTAACCTATTTTAAAATTGGAATATTGCATAAAACATACAAATAAAGCAGCGTTTCCATCCAGTGAATCGAAAGGAACAAATTGTCACTTTCTGATAAACTGGTGTTAAATATTCACAAAGTAGAAGGACGCCATTGTGTAAAATACTTTTCGTTTGTAATACATTGCCTGCGTCAACATTGTTTGGGAATGCAGTCATGTGATGCAGCTAAAAAAAAAGTTATTATTACCAAACCACTTTGATATAAGACTTTGATCAAGCATTTCAGAACCAAAACAGATTTCACATAATTTGTTTAATGCGAATTTTGGAATCTTCATTTTCATAGTAATTTATACATATGTTTTCTTATCAGATAACTCAAAAAACTCAAAATCAAAAACGAACAATTTTATGCTTGAGGCATTTCCATCAAGCAGATTTTTATGTGTTATCCCAAAATGTGCATAAAAATAGGTGGAAGGAAACAAAGCTACTGTGAAATAATACATTTTGCATCGTTTTGTTTAGTTTAAAATCCTGTTGTGCATGTTTTTCATGCCCAAATTGTTACGAACATGTCTTTAGTGGAGACCCTCTCACATTTATTGGCTGATCCTTCACACGACTGCAGGTCTGAATGTACCTGGGGCTGCTGCAGTGTCTTCTCTGTAGGTCACTCCACTCTCACAGGTTCTCGAGCAGCTGGACCACCCAGACCAGGATGACCACTGACCGTTCACTGGCTTGGGACCTTCATTCGCCTTGCTTTACACACTGACCACGACGGCACCACTGCAAACAACACACAGAAACACACACATCAGTCTGTGCGATAATGGACTTTAAATTTAAAGGGATAGTTCACCCAAAAAGGAAGATTCCGTCCAACGCCATCTCACCACCAATTTATATAAATTCGATACGAGTGATTAAAAAGTGGCTAATTCGTACTAATTCTTACGACCTCACTTTTTGTATTTCTTTTTGTCTAAACTTTGTCTCACTTTTTGATTTTGTCTAAACCCACGTGTTTAGGGGTGGGGTCAGGTCATTTGTACCCATTTATACGAATTGGCCAATTCGTAAAAAATATAATTTTTTATGAGTGAGGTCGTACTATTTGTTACAAATGAGCCATCTCGTAATATTCGTATGAATTGCCGTGAGATTGGGTTGGTGTGTCACGTAGAGTTGCAAAGGAAGGTGAAGTAGGTGAGGAAAAAGATTGATTGCTTCTTCAAGATACTTATTTAACTCAATAAATAAAAAAGGTAATCCAAACAAGAGAAAATCCAAACAGCAATGCCACAGCTTACACACTTATTGTAAGACAGAGACAAAGAAAACCATGACTAAAACTTAAAGGGTTGATGAACTGAGAAATCAAATTTTCCTTGAGCTTTTGACATCTAAGAGGTCATCATATTATAAGAATATCCTGTAAGTTTCAGAACTGAAAACATCCTTGTTAGTCCAATAAAAGCTTTTATTGACACCAGCCTCAACAAACGACTCGTTTCTCAAAGTGGGGAAATATGACGTCAGAAGTTAAACACCACCCCTGCAGAAGAAGATCAACGCCTGCTTCAACACGGCTGGTTTAGCCCCGCCCACCGATTCGTGCATTACACGCATAGCTAAGTAGCCTAACATACATGCCTACCTCGTGATGACAAACCGTATCAAGCTACCGAGCACAATCAGAATATTGTGCAGTGCCTGGTTGTGAAAGACAGTCACTGCACAAGCTTCCTGTGGATTCCAATAGGACTGCATGGATAAACTTTATTTTTAATGACGTTCCAGCTGATGAGGTAAAATATCGTCGTCTGTTCGCTTCATTTCACTGAGGATTGTTTGTAAACAAGACTGGATTTGCAGACCGATTAAGAGTAAAGAACGGGTGCTGTGCCGTCTATATTGGATCTGACAGGAATTGTACAACACACGGACTCTTGGTCGAACATGTATGGGCGAATCCGGTTGCCATTTGACAACATTGGACGTTTTCCTCCACGTGCACTGACGGGTGAGTTAAACTCATTATAATATGCAAAACTGTTATCCACTCACAGCAGTGGCCGTTTTTTCCAAGTCTTCAGTGCGACACGCCCATAAAAACAGACCTTGCATTTTTGAATGCAAAAACCAAGCGAACATCATAAATTGACCTCAGACAACAATATAAAAAAAAATTAAAAAGCCAGTTCATGACCCCTTAAACAGAAGACAATGAAACTAAACATAATCCTGACATTACACCATTGGTGGAGCCTTGGTGAAGAGGCCAGGTAGAACCAGGGAGACAACAGACAGAGGCGGAGCCAGTGGAGGGGGAGACCCAGGCAGAGACAAAAAGTTGCAGAGACTGGAGACCAAGGTGAAGCCACGGGGACGAGCAGCTGAGGTGGAGCTAGAGTGCCAGAACGACTGAGAACTGAGGTGGAGCCTCAAGGATGGAGAAACGATGTACAGCCAAAGGCCTAGAAGTCCGTAGAGTGAGACAGAGCGACGACTGACCAAGGCAGAGCCAGTCAGAACGAGAGAGCTGTGAGGATGGTGGTCCCAGGTGGAGGCAAAGGGGCAAGGACCAAAGCAGGAGCCAACTGTTCAACAAGCTGAGGTGCAGTTACGGGCTCGGCTGCCCAAGGTGCAGCCAGGGAATACACTTGCCAAGGCGGATATGGAGACTGGAAAACCCAAGGCTGATTATCGCAGCAGAGCGGAGCCAACAGAGGAAGAGCCGAGGAACCGAATGGAGCAAGCAGATGTGGGGTCGAGGGACTGGAAGGATTAAGCAGAGGAGGCAGAAGAGGGAGACGCCTCTCCGCGACTGAAGGAGACCTGGAGCTGGCCGACGAAGAAGACTTAGAGATAGGCGGGACCAGTGCGACGAAGGATATTGGAGGTTGGAAGGAACCATTGGGGCCAGGAAGGTTAGGGAATCGAACTTGGACTGGTGAGTCTAATAATCCATATGGGACTGACAGCAACAATCACAGAGACAAAGAAAATCATGACTTGAACTTGAACAGAAGACACTAAAACTAAACATAATCCTGGCAGTATGAACGCAAAAGGGGATTTACTAAAAAAACATAATTTCTGCTCTTTTTCATATAATAAACATAAACTTTCAAAATAGCAATACGTGCAATAAGTAAGGAATAATTGACGACAGGCCGTTGAATTATTAGAAAAATAATGCGCACACGAGGTGGTAATGTGGTCGTTACACCTCGGGTGCGCATTATTTTCTAATAATTCAACGGCCTGAGCGTCAATTATTTCCGCTTACACTACAGTTACCACACCTCAAAACATTGTTCAGATGATGCATTTCAAGACGTTTGTCAAGTTTTTGTCATTAAAATGATCTTGTATGTAGGACTAATTTCTTACGCATCTAATCCCATGCCTCAAACGTCATTTTAGAGGTAGTAACGGAGGTTTGAGCCACTGATAGCAGACTAATGATGGGGGACACACTTAGGACTCGCTGAAACTGACTGACTGTTTCCATCGATTTTGACTTTAAGGTCTTAAAAACCAACTGTGAACGCACTGAAAACACGTTTGGACATGATCAGTCATAAGTATCAAATTAAATTCATAACTGGCCTTAGTAGGCCTAAGTGTGTCCCGGGCGGCATTATGCAGTTATTATTATATATATATATATATATATATATATATATATATATATATATATATATATAGAGAGAGAGAGAGAGAGAGAGAGAGAGAGAGAGAGAGAGAGAGAGAGAGAGAGAGAGAGAGAGAGAGAGAGAGAGAGGAGAGAGAGGAGAGAGAGAGAGAGAGAGAGAGAGAGAGAGAGAGAGAGAGAGAGAGAGAGAGAGAGAGAGAGAGAGAGAGAGAGAGAGAGAGAGAGAGAGAGAGAGAGAGAGAGAGAGAGGTTGAAATAATGAGACAGAAAAGCATGTGGGTCAATATTTTTATTTATTTATTAATTAAATTTGTTTGAATTAATTTGTTCATTCTTGTTTTCTATAACTGACAGTAGATAACCCAATAAATGAAACACACAAAGCCCTTTTAACAAGTAGGCCTATCAATAATTATTTATTTGTTAGGCTATTATCTGGAATAATTACGAAAATCCGTGCAGCAGGACTATCAATTTATTTATATAGCCTATTCAGTTTACTTTTCTATTTAGCCTATTATAGATAGGACTATACTTTATTTATTAAAATTAAACTGTATGTGTCCATTGATTGTGAAGTTAGACATTGAAAATTGCAGATCAGAGCGCATGGGGCTGCATGTTTTTTCTTGTTATGAATTGTATCATATTTTCCGTTATTACAGTTAACTATGCGCAGTGATATGGAACTGTAATGCGGTCAAACCTGCCTGAAACTACTTTAGCCGTGCGTTTCCCTGAAAATAATTACACACCTTAGAACGTTCTCAACCAATCAGAATCAAGCATTCAACAGCCCTGTAGTATAAAACTATCATAAAATGGTTCATTTGACGCATAGAGTGAATGGTCTAAAAATTTGAATCATTAATGGTCGATGATTAACTACAACTACATTAGATCCTATTGGTGTCGCATGTCTCTTGACTGCTTTAATTTATATTTGGTAATGCAACATGCATCAACTATCTTCACATACTTATAACGAGTAGCGATTATCAACAAAAGATAATTATTTAATTAATTATTATACATATTCTTTATTTTACAGCGAGATATTAAAAAAGTAATATTTCTTATTTTGTATTTATTTAGTAATTTTTTAAATTTGAATTTAATCATTTCATTTATTCATTCTTTCATTGGATGCAAGATAAATAATCGCAATATTTATGGAGAAATTGTGCATCCTTGCAAACAAGAACAGCAAACCTGGATTTGTTTTATGGCATTGTAATATAAAAAAAAACTATTCAGAAATGGTTGTATGAATGGTCCAACTTTCCAGATTCATTTAAATTTCCATCAGGCACCATTCCATCTAATTCAACTCTGTATGAAAGGTTAAGGACTGAATGAATGATAGTTCCAGTCCAGTGCTCTTCACACCCTCTGTGTAACTGAAACTCATGGTATGAAGCTGATATTTCCTGAAAGCGGATTGTCAAGATTCCTAGAGGAGACTGTCATCATTAGTGCTGCGTACCGTCACTGGCTTTCACTCAGATTAAACTGTCGTGTTTAATATATCACAAACCGAACACCTCCAAGTGCCTCGAAGAACACATGTGAAAGACATCTCAGACCACCAGCGCTCGCCTCCGTATCAGCCAGAGATGACACGCGCTGGAACAGGAGAGTGTGTTTGTAAGAGAAGTGCTCTTGTTCCTGCACCTCAGGATGGGTCTGTAATTACCCTAATGCCCAAGCATACTTCAGTAACGTGAGTTAGTAAAGAAAAGGCCCAGGAGGTCAGCCCAGGCCCACATGAGCTCATTAAACCCAATCTGCTGTGAAGGGCCTGAATCAGTGGAAAGGCATCCTAGGGGACAGGAGAGAAAGGGAGGAGAGCAATGACGAATTCTGTAACAGCTAATGCTGATGAACACAGCAGAGATCTGTCTGTCTGTCTATCTGTCTATTTGTGTGGTTGGTGTATCTGACACTTTTTTGTAGCATGAACAGCAAAAGTTCCATTGTAAAACCTGATCCACACCACACACGTCTTTAGCTTGAAATCCGATTAAAGTGCTTTGATGAGTTAAGATGAGCTGAGATGAGAGGCATACCCTAAGGTATAGAAGGACCTATGCTGACACGATGTCAAACTGCCTGCAACTGCATACATTCATTCATTTGAGCTTATGTTTCATGTAAAAAAAGAAGTGCACATTAGCATACTTTTATAAAAGAGTACTTACTATGGAAAAAATACACCTTCAAAGAATCTACTTTAAACGTGTGGTTTATTGCCTTTTTCTAAGCATGATTGTGTTTATGGGGTGCAATATGACGTATTCGTGGTTATTCTTTTTTAAAAAGTCTTATTTTTCATAAATTTCACCTTTATTGTAAGCCGCTTTCTCCTCTGTAATTTGAACGACTGGTTGACTTCCTGAGCCTATGAAACCACTTCCTCAGAAACAGGCAGTGGGCTCAGATTGATTCAGTTGGGCCGGTGTGTTGTGATTGGCTAAACTGTAGAGCACGTTATGCGGAAAATTTCACGCCCATTACCTTTACAGGCGAAGTTGCATGTGTTGTTCAAGGGGGGGTTGACTGTGATTTCACTTTTTTCATTTTAAATAGTGTGTAATGTTGCTGTTGGTGCATGAACAGTATCTGCAAAGTTGCAGCGCTGAAAGTTCAGTGTAAGCAGAGATATCGTCTTTTAAAAATCAGGAAGTATAATTGCCTACAAAAATGACTCGATTGGGACTACAGCTAGGTTATGGTATGTCACTAACCCACACATTTGCATCAACCCTCCCTCAGAATATGCAGAAAATGGCATGCACATATTTCTGAGGCACGTCAACTCGTCGAGTGAGTTGTTCACGCAGCTGTCAGGTCTTCTGTGTTCGGACTTCCCATGGATGCTATTCTTCCTCAAAAATGGATACAATTTATGTTTGATTATGTTCCTGAAAAAGACAATCGTAATCTAGTTCTCTGTGCTGCGCATTTTACAGAAGATAGCTTCCAGAATCTCCACGAGTTCAACACCGGATTCAACAAGAAACTGTTACTAAAACATGAAGCAGTTCCGACTTTAAACCAGAGGCAGCAGTTGTTGGGCCACAATCTGTAAGTAGGCTAAGACTTCATCATTTTAAATGTATTTGCATGTATAATTCCAGACATAGCCTTGTGTTCTTTTTTTTTTCAAATGTCAGCGCTGGCTTTATAGCCACTACTAGTTAGCCTATGCTATTTTGTGTCTACAACAAATGCGTACAAACATTATGGACCTGAATTTTCTATAAGTACTAATGTTTTAAACATATTTTCATGTGTATATGCTTTATGACGTTATTTTCGATTTCGATCAAGAACGTAAACATGCCAACACTGTTTGAGTATAACATTAGTAGCCAGTCAGTTGCTATTGTTGCCAGTCAGATGCTATTGTGTAAAATAAATGTGTATACAGTTAAAAAATGTACATTAGCAAATTATCTTTCAGAAACGTTTAGTAAGAGCTGTAGTATGTGGTGAGGTTCTGTTTGACTCTTTTCATTGCGGCTTTCTCGGTCTGATTATGCCTGAAACTGATACTGCAGTTCAACACATATTTACATCTGGACCGGAGCTCATGACATGCACATTTCGCCCGTAAAGGTTATGGGCGTTAACCTTCCGGACAACATGAGCGAAAGTTTAGCCAATCACAACACATCGGGCCAAACTAACCAATCTGAGCCCACTACGTGTTTCTGAGGGAGTGTTTTCATAGAATCAGGAAATCAACCGCTCGTTCAGGGGACAGAGGAGAGCGCGGCTGACAATAAAGGGGAAGTTTATGAAAAATAAGACTTTTAAAAAAGAAAAACCACTAATACATGTTATATTGCACCCATAAATATAATCATGCAAAGAAAAAAAGCAGTCAACCCCCCCTTTCATGTCAAATGTAAATAATGGTGTTGATACTGCAGTAACAGCATGGTCCAGAATCAGACCCAGAAAGTGGCGGTGAAGAGTCAAGCAGCACTTCCCCACACACGGCTCTTACTAAACATTTCTGAATGGTAATTTGCCTATATTTTTTTAACTTTATACACGTTTGTCTTACACAAAATAGCATCGAACTGACTGGCTAAAATATACACAAACAGTGTTGGCATTGGTTTACGTTCTTAATCTAATCGCAAAATAACACCATAAAGAATATATAAACATCAAAAATACATTTACAACATTAGGCAATATACAAAATTCAGGTCCAAAATGTTTGTACGCATTGTTGTAGACACAAAATAGCATAACTAGTAGCCTAGTGGCTATAAAGCCAGCGCTGGCATTTGATTAAAACTAAAACATTACGTCTGAAATTATACTGTACATGCATTTAAAATGATGAAGTCTTAGCCTAATTACAGGTTGTGGCCCAACAACTGCTACCTCTGGTTTTAAAGTTGGAACTGCTTCATATTTTAGTAACAGTTTCTAGTTGAATCCGGCGTTGAATTCGTGGAGATTCTGGAAGCTGTTTTTCTTAAAATGCGCAGCACAGAGAGCTAAATTACAACTGCCATTTTCAGGAACATAATCAAACATAAATTGTATCCATTGTTGATGAAGTACAGCATCCGTGGGAAGCTCGAACACAGAATACCTGACAGCATGGTGAACACAACACACTCGATGAGCCACAGAAATATGCTCTTTTTCGCATATTCCGAAGGGAGGGTTGATGTAAATGTATAGGTTAGTGATGTCTAAAACCCGTTGTAGTCCCATTCGAATCAGTTTTGTAGGCATTAAACTACCTGACTTTTAAAAGACGATATCTCTGCTTACACTACAACTTTCAGCGCTGCAACTTTGCAGATACTGTTCATGCACCAACAGCAACATTACACACTATTTAAAATGAAAAAAGTGAAATTGCAATCAACCACCCCTTTAAGTGGAAACTACATGTAATATTTTCAGGCACTTAATTGCATGCAACTGAAATCAATCGAACATGTATAATAGTTTAAAATGTATATAAAATGCAATTAAATGAGCTTTAGATTGCTTTCTGACTTAAACTTGGTACAGTAATTTCATAATTACTTCTATTGTCTTTGAAATATACTGAAATGCATTTATGGTAAACTAAAATATATTACTACAAAGGTATTTTTATTGAAACTTGTCTGTCATGTATGTGAACATATTTGAAATTACTCACTTATAATGATGGTTATTATTTACTACAATTAAAAAAAAAACGTAATATTGAATAATACACTACAGTTAAAATTGCACTTACATTTTATTACAGAATGTTCCAGTGCTTATAAATGATTTATATATATTATCATAATATTATATATATAATAGATATTATATATTTCTTAAATATATACAAGCATGTGTGTGTATTTTTATATATAAAATAATTCTACACAGTGCAACGACATATATTATGTAAACAAAAACTTTTATTTTTGGATGCGATTAATCGCGATTAATCGATTTGACAGCCCTCACTGTAAAAAAAATATTGTTGGTTTAACTTAAAAAAAAAAACCTGGTTGCCTTAAAATTTTAAGTTGATTGAACTGGAAAAAAGTGAGTTAATACAATGAAGGAAATTGATTTAATCATCATAAACTCAAAATAATAAGTTATCTGAGCTAAATAAATTATTTAAGTTGATTTGACAAAAGAAAAAATGTTGTGATAACAAATCTGGAAAATATTTTTTTACAGTGCATTAAACTCCTCTTTCCCCTTGAAACGACATCTGTTCTCTTCATCTCTAAATATCCCCACTGCAAACTGGACAAAATCAAGTCCCGTCTCATAATTTTTTATTCTTCCAGAAGCCACTTGGATATAGGGAACAAAAGACTATCGCAACTTTCGTTTTGTCCGACTTTTTGTCCGTTTTTGTCCGTCTTTAAGATTTGAAATGCGATTGCACATTCAATACAATAAAGCACACTTCTTTTTTACAAGCGTTTCCCCTGTCAAACTGAACCTTTTCTGGTACACTGAGTTTCTCAGCTTGTCTTGTGAACATCACTGTCACTATTCTGTTTTCGTGACTCTCAACACGAATTGTTCACTCATTATATCCGCTGGCATTTACACCAGCCTCTCTCTGCTCGGCCTCCCTGGAAACACTCATTTAAGACATTAGACATCTGTAAAAACCCATCTGAAAGAACAACAAAACCCCCCAAATGCTTTCTCCCTGCCGAGTTAATGTCACAGGCTGACTAACCATGAGAGGACGTAAATAATTAAACTCTTTCAATGACAAGAAACAGACCATTTGACTTTTTCCTTTGTGCCACTTGAGGTGAAAGGGACGGGTATAACTCGACTTCTTTTTAAGGTGAGACGCTTCTGAACACATCTGTGGTTGTGACTCACCATCTCTGGACCGCAGGAAGAGCCCTCTGCGGCTGGCATAAACTTGGTCTCACATTTTCTTCCGAACCGATGGCACCACAGGGCTTTGCAGATGTCCTGTGGGAGACACATCAGACAGACGTGTTGCTATGAATGCATTAAATGTGATTTTGACAGAAGTCTGAGAAATATTTACACTGAACAAATTAAGGATTATAACACATTACGCAATGGATAGATGTTCTTCACAAGCTGTATGAGTCCAAAAAGCAGTTGTACAGAATAATGACACACTGTTTATGGTCTCTGGATGTAATCATGACCTGTCTGGTTTGTTTTAGATTCAGCATCATATGCCAAACACTCTGTATGTTAGTGATTCTTGCTTTTTTTAGGTTGCACTTTATTTTCAATAGCCCACTTTTGACTTTGCAACTTAGTAACTTTGAAACTAAATGTCGACTAACAATCATTTATAAGTAGACTGTTTGGTTAGGGTTAGTAGATTAAGTTGACTTGCAAAATTTTTACTTCCCTGTAACTTTTAACATAATAATATTTAGTACATTTTAGAATTAAAAATGTTTATCTAACCTTTAAAACTATGTTCACAGTTATTACCAACATACTGTACCAAACATTTAGAGAACAACTGAGTTTATACTTGGTTATTATCATAGAGATGAGAAGTGACAGGCGATCACATCTCTGCCAGATGTTGAACAGAACTCTTCAAACTGAAATGTTTTTATTTTGCACCATGATATGAGAGTATGTTTATTAAAAATGAAGAGTATTGGAAAATGATGATTCAGAAACAACTGTTTTTTTTCCAAATGAAAAATATATAGAATTATTTTTGCATGTCCAAATATCTACAAACATTCACACCTTATATACCAAACTTGAAGGATGATCAAGCTCATTAACTGACATTTATTCAAGCAAATGTCATAAATGTTTAAAAATATGCAGTATTGTATGAATATTTCAAGTAATCAAAATGTCCAACACATTCTCATCCTAGGGCGTCATCTAATGGTTCAGATGTTACGTGGACAAGACACATGTCAGACTACACGTTGCTTCCTGACCAGTCATCGCATGCTGTCTTTCACGGTGTGTGATGTCATCGAGAAGGCGAAACTAGTAGAGTGATTTCCGGAAACAAATTTAAACAAACATGGGATGAAGCGGTGAGTGTTGTATTGGCTGTCCTGTGTTCAGAAAAAAGTAAAAAAAGAAAGAAAACCCGACAATGGACACGTTCCTGGATTGCTCTAACGAGGACAGTATGGGCTGTCAATCCTCCAAAGAGAACTTGAGGTAAAATATTGTTTCTTATATATTTTTACTTTTAGTTTTAAATCGTCAGCACCATCGTCTCACTTTCGTTTCGACATTTTTGAAAGTTGTGTAGGCCTACAGAAAAGCTTCTGTGCTCCTATTGGTCAACCTCATACCGTCGTGGATGACCGTTAGAAAAATGAAACATGCTAGTATTTTTGTCATGAAGCATCGCAGATGCGACGTCAGGTTGTCGCCCACTATGACACACTACACGAGATAATACGATCGAATCTTGCGTCCCAACGCCCGTTGTCATTTAGGAATTCCCACAACACACTTCGTGAAAACGGATCGTGCCAAAATTAGGCTAAAATCGTGTAATCTGAACCAGGCATAACTGACACTTTGACCATGCGTCTAAATCCGACGCACATGGCAACCTTTAGGGTTAGGGTTAGACCACTAGGAGGCACCGTCTCATTGACGTTAAATGTTGCCATGTGTGTCGGATGTTAACGCATGGTCAAAAGTGTCAGTTAGATGACACCTTGGGCTGAAATGTCTCTCACTGAAGAATAATTTACGAAATCATCAGACACCTTAAGGCCCTGTTGACACCTTGTATTAAGATGCATTTTGGTTTAATCGAATTGCAAATGGACGACACTAAATACAGTTCGAGCAGTTCCAGAGGGAGTCAAAAACGCTTTTGACCGGATTGCTTCGGTAGAGTAGAAGCTCACGTGGTCAAACCGCCACAGAAGACCGTCTACTCTCCGCCTACTGACGTAATGTGTTAACATTAGTTAGAAGATGAAAACTTACCAAGCACTGTGTTCCCGCACCATTTTGATTTCTAACACACACTCACAGCTTTCGGCGAGAAACTAAAGCTGCTGCTCTCCGTATTTTTTTGCATTCGTCTCCGGACGCGTTCATATGTAAATTGACCGAGTTAATTTTGTCCATTAGATCGAAAGATCTAAAAAAACATATGCATTTACCTGCCCATAGACCCTCGCCTCGAAAAAATCAGGACAGAAGTGGTTGAAAGTGGACAAAAGAGACGCATTAAAACACCAGGTGTACACAGGTATGTGTCTCCCCGGCTACTTGTGATCCGATCGACCAAAACACATCATAATACCAGGTGTAAACAGGGCATAAAAGTTTTTTTTTACTATCCCAGATATCTACATCTTCCTCTCATTCACTTTTTCTCTATGAAAAAAGAGCAAGAAGAGCACGAAACGGCTGCACGTTTTAGATGTCCGCATATTATTCACATCTGGATTATTGTATCATATTTTGACAATGGGAGCACAGATGGGAGGAATAGAAGGCAGTTTGCCAGAGTGATCACAGAAATCCCAGCACAAGTTCTGCAGCTGTGTGTTAAAGCGAGACCTCCTCAAATCCGTCCCCTGTTGTTCCTGCTGAGCTTGAACATCTCAGTCCTATCACAGCTCTGACTGCCAGAGAATACGAAGATGCTAATTCATGGTGAAAGAAGTGAGAGCTCAAGATGACAGAACAGCTTTGCTTGAAGAGCATCCACAGAAAATTTCTATCCCGTTCAGTGACATGAAATGTGCAGGCCCATCTTTGTGCTTTGTTTTTATAGTCCAATGTCAATTCATGTTCAATTTCCTTGAAGCTTCAGATTCTGGGATGTTGGTACACTTTACCATCCAACAATATAATTTTTTTTTTTTGGTATATGGCTAGATTTACATCGTGTTTATTAAAACAAAATAATAAAAAAAAACTATCAGTATGAGTTTCTTGAATGTTGGCAACCAGACAGTTGACTGACTTCCATAGGTAAAACTATGTTAGGTGAGATCAGGACAATAAGAGCCCAGCAAACAGAGCTTCACACTGGCGTCCCTCCAAAGTATATTTAGCTCTGCCTTTGCTTCATGAGACCGTGCAGGCCTGGACCAGAAGTCTGCCGGAGCTGCACTCTATCAGATTTCTCTACGGGGAGGTCCAATTTTAGATGTATAGACTAGACTACAGTGGAAAATTATTTTAGCAAATCTCTATTGACTTCAAACGACCTGAATTCCTGACGTTACAACTGATTTACAGATTTCAGCAATAGAGAAATAGAGAAAGTGCTCTCCTCTCAGATTTGAGTACGCAGTGATGTTTTGAATAACCGAACCGCCTGAGCTATCCGGGCATCAGAATCCCTGGTCTATGAATGCAGGTCAAATGTTCACAGAAAGCACATACGTCTGCTTTAACCCCTTTAACACATCCAGACTTTACTGGTAAATTACCAGTAAATCACTGTTAAAGGGGGGTTGACTGCTTTTTTTCTTCACATGATTGTGTTTATGGGGTGCAATATAACATGTATTCATGTTTTTTCTTTTTTAAGTCTTTTTTAAGTCTTAAGTTATTTTTCATAAACTTCACCTTTATTGTCATCCACGCTCTCCTCTGTCCCCTGAACGAGGAAACATCATCATGAACGAGGACACAACGTCCTCCCCTCGATGTGCTCAGATTGGTTAGTTTGGCCCGGTGTGTTGTGATTGGCTAAACTGTCGCTCATCGTCTGTCGGAAGGTTAACGCCCATTACCTTTACAGGGAAACGCGAGCTCCGGTCCAGATGTAAATAATGGTGTCAAACTGCAGTTCAGTTTGAGGCAGAATCAGACCGAGAAAGCCGCGATGAAGAGAGTCAAACAGAACCTCACCACACACGGCTCTTAATAAAGGTTTCTGAATGACAATTTGCTACATTTTTTAACTTTATGCATGTTTGTTTTACACAATAGCATCTGACTGGCAACAATAGCAACTGACTGGCTACTAATGTTAAACACAAACAGCGTTGGCAAGTTAACGTTCTTGATCAAATCGAAAATAACGTCATAAAACATATTTACATGAAAAATACGTTTACAACATTAGTACTTATACAAAATTCAGGTCCATAAAGTTTGTACGCGTTTGTCGTTGACACAAAATAGCATAACCAGTAGCCTATAAAGCCAGCACTGGCATTTGAAAAATAATAAAACACAAGGCAAATGCAAAACAAATGCAAATACATTTAAAATTATTAAGTCTTAAGGCCATTGTACACTGAGAACGAAATTTTCGGATGCGTTTTTTCGTGTTCGTCAGCCTAAAAATTCGTCACGCATAGAAACCTTGCACACCGAGTCCGATGCGTATTTATTAAACATTTGCGGGAAAACGCAAAAATACCAAATGGATTCGTCAAGCAGTGAGGATGATTTTGTTGCCCTCTCTCTTATTGAAAAGAGAAAATATTACGTCCATCCAATCCTGAAATTGCACAGAGAGGAAGGAGAGTTTCACCTCCTTATCAGAGGAGTTGCAAATTTATCCCTAGCGATTCAGAATTTACTTCAGAATGTCAGTGGGACAGTTTGATGCTTTGCTAGCGATTCTGGAGCCACGTATTAAAAACTAGATCACCAATTTCTGTGAACCAATCGATTCTGAAGGGAGATCTGGCAGTATGTCTAAGGTACGGACACACACACACACACACACACACACACACACACAACCCGCGCGCGGCCCCGGTTGAAGCACTGGGCAGACAAAACAACTAGGCTGTGATTGTGCCCAAATAATACATTAGTTATCGAATTGGCTGCTCAATCACATCTTATTCGATCCTAAATTTCACTCTGATTGAAAGGGGAGGTTTATTAATTTCATAATCCAATATAGAGAAGAGAACATAAACACTTGATCGAACTGAAAACCGAAACTGAATGCATGGCACATATGTGCAATGATTTGAGGACAAGCTCCCCCGGCCCTGAATAGTCAAAAGACCTCTCAAAACGCTGGCTCTGGATGCGATAAACGCAAACAGCTTCTTGTCGAATCCGGTGTTGAACTCGTGGAGATTCTGGAAGCTGTCTTCCGTAAAATGCGCAGCACAGAGAGCTAGATTACGATCGTCATTTTCAGGAACATAATCAAACATAAATTGTATCCATTGTTGACGAAGTACAGCGTCCATGGGAAGTTCGAACACAGAAGACCTGACAGCTCCCGTGAACACAACTCACTCGACGAGGAGCTGCTGAAATATGATCATGCCCTTTTCTGCATATTCCGGAGGGAGGGGTTGATGCAAATGTGTGGGTTAGTGACGTACCATAACCCAGCTGTAGTCCCAATCGAGTCATTTTTGTAGGCAATTATACTTCCTGATTTTTAAAAGACGATATCTCTGCTTACACTGACCTTTCAGCGCTGCAACTTTGCAGATACTGTTCATGCACCAACAGCAACATTACACACTATTTAAAATGAAAAAAGTGAAATCACAGTCAACCCCCCTTTAAGAGATTATGTGTGAACAAGACCTTAAGGCAAGACACGGCAGGCAAAAACATTGATTTTTCATGTAATGACCAGTTTTGAGATTTGGGCTAGTTTACTCCTTCAATATGTGTTCTTTCAAGCTGCTAAAAAGAAAACGTTGAAAATATACATTAAGATGTTTATTTTATTACATTTTGTTTACTTGCGGCATTAAATTTCTCCCGAATTTACCAAGAAGTTAGCATTCCAACGCGCCATGCCGCGTACCGTCTGTTTACTCAAGTCCGTCATGACCGGTATCAGAGACTATTTATATAGAGACATGCCACTTCCTCAATCCTTAATAACTGTGTAGGGAATACCTGTAACACCAAAAATGGCAGTTGTATGCACATGTCCCACCCCTCACACTGGACAGCCAATCATCTACTTTTAACAGTCAAGCCAGGAAAAATTTAAGTCTATCGTCTGGTTTCACCGATGCATGCGCACATTTGAGGTTTGTGACAGCTGAAAATAAGTTACTGTTTGAAAAGGCAGCAGATTTGATATGCAGTGTACAGTATGTGTGCGTTGTGTAAATATCAGGCATCCCAAGTCTCCCAGAAGTTCCGGGATTCTCCCGCAGATTGATAATGGCTTGCTGATGCCCACAAATTAGTTAAAATCTCCCGGAATCTAGAACGAGCAAGCAAGAGCGCGCACATGTTTCAAACTGTGCAGCCGCGCAAAAGAGAGCAAGATAACCCTTGCGCATGTGTAGTAAAAGTATAACCCAGGGGAAAAACAGCGTTTTAAACCTTATTTTAGGGCAAAGTCATCAAACTTTTTCAGCGATTTTTATCATATTTTACTGCTGTTTCTATACATTTACAGTTTTTATGTCCCGGTGACCAGTGAACGTGCAGTTCTGACTTTCTGCCCATTCATTTAGAAAGGAGCCTGGTCTTGTTAGTCCGAAATAACTGCCCGAGAGCGTTACCAAGATGGCGGCCGAGTGGCATGACTTGCCTAAAAGGACGTTGACATCAAGTTAATTCACATAGGTAGGAAACAAGCCTTACACAGTAACTTGATGATTTGATTTAGATGTGTATTAATATGCCCCTGTTCTTAGAGATTTTCAGATGGATGCTGAAGCTTTTTATGTTGGGTGGAACCTATGATCTCTGACCCAATTCGTTTGCTGGCTTTCATGGCTGCAATACTCTGCGTTTTCTGCTAAACTGGCAACCCAGCGGTGTCGAAATACTGTTGGGTAAATTGGCAACGTGCAGTATCATACAGACCAAAACAAAATCAGACCCAGAACACGCATTTAAAAGTAAAATTACTGGTTGTAACATTGTTTTTCAGAGAAAATGTGTGAATTTAGCATGTTTCCTAAATATCTGCAAACATATTATGGTATTTTTTTCTTTTAGAACTGTATATATATATATATATATATATATATATAAATAAAAATACATACAGCACCTTAAATGTTGCTAATTTATTTTGGTGTGTGTTAGTAAGTGTGCCTTACTGAAAGTAGGGTATGTTGTTAAGTCTTGTGTTGTACATGTGTCATTAAAAAGAAGAAGAAAAAGATGCATTCTATTTTAAGCATCACATTTGTGTCCAAACATCTGATATACTTATTTTTTTCACATACAGTTAGGGTTTGAAATGAACTTTTTTCACTCATAAGCAAATTTGGCTGCTAAATTTGGAAATTATCAGCCATTCAAAACTTGCATGATCAGAAATATACCAGAGTATCAATGTCACAGCTTAGATCAAATCTGATTCTGAATCACTGTATTGCTTTCAACTTTACAAAAGTCAATCACTGTTTAAGGTTATCATTCAAATAAAATTAAATCGAAATAAAAACAAAATTCTCTGTGATTCTCTTATAACAGTCTTGATTTTACCTGCATGTAGCAATAAAGATGCTAGGTATCTTTTCCCCAAAAATCTTGTACATATGGCATTTATTAGAAGAAGTTGGAAAAAGTGGCCTCTTAATTGTCTCCTAGGGCTTGATAGACATCTCGATAGACGCGAGTATGGTATGGTACCATATATTTTTTAGACATGGTGCTGCGCAGTGTTTTTCTCGGTGTGTGAGCCTCTTTACTCTTTGTTTTGCTAATGTTTGAGGCTCTTTTTAAGGGATGGGCTTGAATAATTATGCCATAACCCGCCAAATTGGCTAATGTGTTGATATGCGTTACCCGCCACAGTGGTGTTCATTTCAAACCCTGCAAACAATGAAAATGATAAAAAGTCCAAAAAAATGGCAGGTTTGAGATATGAATCCAAGGCAATTCATATCAGATATTTTTCTGAATGTAATGTTGAAACCAACAAAATTAATGTAACAAACAAAAATATATTTTTGTAGACTTTTTAGCCATTGTGCATTCTAAATCATGAACAGTGGAGGTTGCTGAAAAGCCATGTGTGTGTTGTCAGGGCCATATCCTGAAAAAGAAAACATGATTCTATAGAAAATGTGGCACATGTGTGCTGTGGTGCAGCGTGACAGATCTCTCCAGGCCTCAGTGAAGTGACCGCGAGCGCTAGTTTCTGTCTCAGGTGAGGCATTCCTCTCAATCACACTGTCACGCTTGAGCCCTGCTCTCCTAGTGAACCTGGATCAGCTTCCTCTTTCCAAATGATGACCATAAACTCCATGATAAGAACCACACAAATGGATTCTTATCAGTTTGAAATAACTTTAACCGTAACGCAGCTCAGGCTGGATCAAATATATCAGTCTCATGTTACCGGTGAGAAGACATTTGAAGCTGCATACGTACCCTAGTGAAAAATAAATATACTAAAATTGTTGTTTTAAGCTCAAACTTAATTAATTTTGATGAAACAAGACATCATAGTAAAAAATAAATACCAAAATGTATTTGAAATACATGCTAAGTTTACTACAAATGTTTAATTTTAAATTAGTAATGATTAACAAATACAAATGTATATCAGTAAGTCTAAAGCGATATGAATGTAAATGTACATGTAAATATGTATAGTATAAAATAAATGTATTTTAAATAAATACATTTTTCCATAGTTATTTTTTTCACTAAGGCCACCAGATAAAAAAATTGTGGTCAGTAAGATGTTTTTCTTTTAAATAAATTAATATTTTTATTCAGCCAAATTGGAAGTAATAACTAAGTCTGTTCCTCTGAACAGAATTTATGGTCAAAGTAAAATGCATAATCCGGGCATTTTCATTCATATTTTATCATTCACGTGTTTGTAGCATAGATATTCGTAATCATTAACAGGCTAAATGAGCGGTGCTTCCTGTCAAGATAAAATAGCTTATCTTACAGTATTTACACAATGGTATTTACACAAAATTTAGCAAATTTAGGGGGGGTTTGCTTGCTTTCGGGTTGATTTTTCCATGACTGCGCAACTGGGGTATAGGTTGCCAGGTTGAGATGACAAACTCGTTGAAATTGTATAAAGTGTGTGGATTGTGTGAATATAATGCATTTAGTACAAGATCTGGCAACTGGTCAACATTAGACAAACATATTGGTCCGTAAACATAACAAACCGGGAGGGGTCCGGGAGACAGGGCTAAAAAACGTCAGTAACCCGGGAAAAAACGGGTGTTGACAGGTATGGAATATTTCAGAACAGTTTTTTTCAGAAGTGATTTCATTGATGAAACAATATGAAATATTGATATTAATGGCCTTGCCTTCTTGAAGTCCAGAGTGCACAGTTTAGCTTTCTCTCCAAACTGCCACTTGCACTGCGTGTCGGCGTCGTACAGCTCTCCAGGAAGTTTCTCAGGGTACTTGTACTCCTGTATGGCGTTGGGTTCATCAGACAGACAGGTGGCCTGGGCGGTACTGAGACAGAAACACAACTGTAAAACAGCTTGACTCCTGTACAGTAGAGATGGACACCATGACAACACAATAACAGTAGTTCCCCTGGCTACATTTAGAGATTTCTCTTTTCAACACATTCTCTGACTTTATCATGACGTATGTTATTCAATGCTGCCGTTATTATACAGGCTGACACAGAGGCTCCACGTGAAAACGATATCAAGGATCATGAGAAAGTATTTTTACATTGTTTAATAGCGTGTGTTTTACAGAATCAGACATACAGTGAAAGCCTGAATGAGCTCTGAGTAGTTTAGCAGACGCTCCGGGCCGCTCGCCACAAAATGACGAGAGTGTGTCAGTATGTGAGTGTGTGTGTGGGATGTATGTTTGTAATGGGGGTCATATAAATTAGTCTATTAGTTCTAAATATATACTATATTACAAGCACATCCAGTAAAATATACTAATAGAGGTGATCAACCAAATTCAACCTTGAAGTCAAATCAAGTCAAGTCAAGTCACCTTTATTTATATAGCACTTTTTAACATACTGCTTGCTTTAAAGAAGCCCTTATTGGACAAAAAGTCAGCACACTGCTGCTCATACAATATTTGAGTTTAGGGATGCATGATTTGGCTCCGCCCCCTGATCCCTAATCCCACCCCTAATCCTACCCATCTCCACCCCCTGATCCCTAACCCCACCCCTAACCCAACCCATCTCCGCCCCTGATCCCAAACCCCACCCCTACTCCTACCCTTCTCCATCCCCTGATCCCTAATCTCACCCCTAATCCTACCCATCTCCGTCCCCTGATCCCTAACCCCATCCCTAATCCTACCCATCTCTGCCCCCTGATCCCTGAACCCCACCCCTAACCCCACCCATCTCCGCCCCTGATCCAAATCCCACCCCTAATCCTACCCATCTCCGTCCCCTGATCCCAACCCCCCCCCCCCCTAACCCCACCCATCTCTGCCCCTGATCCAAATCCCACCCCTAATCCTACCCATCTCCATCCCCTGGTCCCTAACCCCACCCCTAATCCTACCCATCTCTGCCCCCTGATGCCTAACCCCACCCCTAATCCTACCCATATCCACCCCCTGATCCCTAACCCCACCCCTAATCCTACCCTTATCCACCCCCTGATCCCTAATCCCAGCCCTAATCCTACCAATCTCTACCCCTCAGATCTGGATCCAACTCCACCCCTGGATCTTGTGTCCTGCAATGAGGTGCTACTGTGATTTGGGGGCAGTTTTACTTTTCTGAACGACTAGTTGACTAGTAAAGAAGAGTAGTCAACTGAATGGTTTGTATCTGTACATACAGATGCAGCTGTTGCAGTACACTGTACTATATGGGGCGGGGGTGGTGATGACACATGCCTTAGGTGTGAGAGACCTGGGTTCAAATCCACTGTGAGACACCAATGTGTCCCTGAGCAAGACACTAGTTGACCTAGTTGCTCCAGAGGCGTGCAACCTCTGACATATATAGCAATTGTAAGTCGCTTTGGATAAAAGCATCAGCTAAATGAACAAATGTAAATGTAATAAAGTGGAAGTCTACTACATCCAGCTATCCCAGAATCCCTCTGTGTTTCAGTGGACCATGTGAAGGGAAGCCCTGTCCTTTTCCGCTCCTGCTTCCAATTATCTGGAGAAGGATCAATGCAGCAGCATCTGGCCCACAGAGGCAGGAATGTCAGAGTCAGATGAATCTGATTCAGTTCCTCATCACCACTTAGTTTTCCCAGTGTCACCTCTTTAAGTTTCCCCCAGATTAAGGCGACCGGCAGCTATAAGACAGACCTGCTCAAGCCAGACCTGGACAGACTCCCTTTCAAGCTCTGTTTTATTAGTGAGGGGAGTGATAAAAGTGGAGGGGATGTGAAGAGGAACGAGAGAGAGTCTGAAAGCAGATCAGGCTTTAGCTACTTGAAGGTCTTACGATCTGCAGGCCGTATGTCGATAAGGCACATGGTGACGTAGGTGAGCCTGTTCATGAGGAATGAGAAACAGATGCGAGGACAGCTGACGGAGAGAGCATTGCTGTATTTATCGGCAGCACACTGGGGTGTCGTGGGTGTGGAAAGAGAAATGAGGGAGGATCATTCTGCAGTTTGTCGCCTTCAGATGCCTAGACAGTCCTGGAAAAGCTGTGGCTCACAGGCAGACTCTGGTGACACTGATGCCATTGTCACAGGTTTTGGTACATATGAATTTGATTAACCATGCAGTCTGATTGGTTTGCTTAGTTGGTTCCTTACGCCAATTTGCCACACTTACCCCTTCAGGATGTGGAACTAAATGAGATGGAGAAACTCAAACCACAAACTTTGGGGAGTCAGCAATAAAGCATCATGATCCCATTCATTTTTAATGGAGAACTGAGCTGACTAACTAACAGCCAGTTGATAATACCTAGAATGTCAAAATTGACTGCTGGTGGTAGATCCTTTTCCTATTTAGCACCAAAGCCCTGGAACAATCTTCCTAACATTGTCCGGGAAGCAGACACACTCTGCCAGTTCAAATCTAGACTAAAAACACATCTCTTTGGCCTAGCATACACACTATAGACTTCTATAATTCAATATTAGGCTGCATAGTTTAGATCAGCTGGAACCGTGAACACGTCCCATAAATCCTGATGTACTTGGTACATCTTAAGAAGGATGGCGTCTACGCTAATATTAGTGTCTTTATCTATCCTGAGGTACCCTCTATGGTGGACCTGCGCCTGGACCCATCCCAACTCAAGTGCCAGCTTCATCAGCCCTGTGAAGGCCTCATCAACGCGAACTAGAATACTGCAGTGATGTATTTTTGTAGGCCAACACGGAAGTTTGCATCACTCTGGTTCCCTTGACAAAAACCCAATGGGATTTCGAGTCCAATTCAAATTGATACGATTGCACAGATGTGTCCTCAGAGACTCCTGCTGCCATTCTTTCTCCAAAATATACTCTCAACTGTTGTCAAGGCAACACTCCACATGCAGATCAGGGGGCGGAGTGAGCGAAGCTCATTATCATCTAAAGGCATATGCACTGAAACGGCGTGCTGAAAACAGAGCTGTTTTTGACCAGGTAAAATTAGTGTTTTCTTAAAATACTCAGGCATTTAACCAAAAGCCCATTACAAAAACCCCAAAAACCCTTTGACTTCAAGTTAATGGAACTGTAAGTGCTAAACTCGTTTACGGTGTTTGGCCTATAAAAAAGTGTCATCCCTGCAGCAGTCTATATCAGAGTACTTATGTTTTGCCTGTGTAATCTAATGAAGTTCTCTCCGAAAGTTCAGCTGAAAATGGACCTTGTCCAACTGCAGCTCCCGCACAAGCGGCCTTTACAGAGTTTGTGAGTTCCATGAACTCAGAACATGCAATGACATCCGAGAATCCTTAAGAACTTAAACACTTTACATTTACATTTATGCATTTGTCAGACGTTTTGCATTCAAGGTACAGTATACATTTTATCAGTTCATACATTCCCTAGGAATCAAACCCACGATCTAGACACTGCTATCACCATGATCTATGGTTTGAGCTACAGAACTTTTTTTAATTACTTTTTTTACATTTACTAAATCTCAAGACTGTCAGGAATCCAATTGCAACTGTCAACCACAATGCTATCAGGAAACAGGTAAAGCAACTCTGAGCATCTAACAAACGCCTGGCCAGGAAACCCCTACTCTGTCCTGCTGAGGCCCAGAACTACTGATTCCAGCTCGCTGCCAAAGAGCTTCATCCAGATGAGCTCATCACGATAACGGAGCACGAGGCCGGTTCATTTGACACGTTGGTTAATTTAAGGGCAAAAGGTCAAGCTGATCCACTTTCACGAGCACAGACGTGGCTCTCAGACAGAAAATGAAATTTAAAACCTGCTGGAGCTGCTTGCTTTTACATATCACAACCAAAACAGCACTACAAATGCTACTTTTAAAAGATGAGGTTGGTGTCTAGACTCTCACTGGGCTCACGCTGGGTGATTCTGCATGGATGACTAATGGACAGGAGATGCTTAGTAGAGGGCATGATGTTAATCTTGCCACTTTGGGCTGCCAATGGGTAAAGCATTTGATTTAGGCATATTCTCTCCATGTGACTGAACGTTTATGTTTTCACAACACTGTAATTGTATTAATGCATTGAAAAAAAAAAAAAAAAAAGAGAGAGATCATGATACTGCCTTTTCGAAACTTATTTGGGAAACAGATCCTAGATGTCAAAACAAGTCTTTACTTACCTTAGAAATCTGTTAAGATATTGTCGACTACAGGATGACCAGGAGAATAAACCATTATGTCCAGCCAAGGTGGGAGACATAATGTTTCCAACCGACTTCTTACACACATTGCCTTCGCCATCGTGGACCATTCCAAAGCTGCGGAAAACAAGGCTTTCATTGATCCAATACAAGCAACTGGATATGAGGGAATCTAATAGAGGTTAATTATAAAGTTGACTCTTACTTGTGGCCGGATTCATGGGCAATTGTGAAGGCCAGACCAAGACCCGTGTCTTCATTGATCGTGCAGCTGCGGTACTTACTGCACATTCCACTGATTGGAGCAAAACCTGAAATTGAATGGAAGGATGAAAGAACGAACGAATGAATGAATGGATGGATCAATTAATTAATGAATGATGATGGCTGTATAAGTCAGGCCAAAAACTTGTATAAGGGGCCTGCAAAAATAAATACATACCTGATCATCTCATATCTAACTGTGCACCACAGTTCAAAAGTTTAGAGTCAGTAAGATTGATTAATGTATCTTAAAGGAGTAGTTCACTTTTCAAAAAACTTTTGCTAATAATTTACTCACCCCAATGTCATTCAAGTATGTCCAAATTAAGGTTTTTTTATCAAAAACCTTAATTTCTTTTCGACTGAAGAAAGAAAGACATGGACATCTTGGATTACATGGGGATGAGTAAATTATCAGCAAAAGTTTTAAGTAAACAACTCCTTTAAGCCTTTTATGCTTACCAAGGCTACATTTATGTGACAAAAATACAGTAAAACTATATTATTGTGAAATATTATTAGAAATTAAAAGAACTGGTTTCTATGGGAATATATTTTAAAATGTAATTTATTCCTGTGATGGCAAAACTGAATTTTCAGCATAATTATTGTTTGCCTTATTATTATTATCAACGTTCTTTGAAGAATTTTAATTTGAAAAGAACAGCACGTATCTGAAAAATATATATTTTTAAACTTTATAATGGTATTTAATGTGACTTTTTATAAGATTGCTAACTGCAAACTTTTGAACAGTAGTATCCATAATCTAATTAAGTGAGATGGCAATAAACGTAAGTGTGAGGTGGCAAGTGATGGACCGATGTAAATCAGATCAAGATTTCGAGAGTATTTGTTTCACAACTGCCAGTTCAAGATAAAGATCAAATCCAATTGTTTTGAGTCAGTCACAGGAAATCTGAACAGTTATATGAGATACTTCAACCAGTATGAATCTGAAACACATTATACTGTATGTTATACTTTCTACAGCTAGGAGTAGTATATTAAATGTAGAAGGCATAAAAAATAATAGAAAGGCAACCTCACAAAATGCTTTGAACAATTCTAAACGTGTTGCAAATACTGGTCTTAGATCTAAGAGCATGGTATTTTATGACAAATTCTGACTTTCGAACTCTTTAATACAAAACCTATGGAGATGAAGCCCAGTGTAGCGTTGGAACAAAGTCAAACCCCAAAAGGACCAAAGGAGTCTGATTTATTTTCCTTTGATTTAATCGCTTAAAATATGTGCTGTGTTTTGACACATACGCACCAAGTAATAAAATACTTGTATGTATTGCACAAATGTGTTGTGTTGTGATTTATTTGTCTTCCAGACTTATTGAAAATCACATTTGGGACAAAAAAATAAATAAATCACATACTTTACTAAAAATGTCTTCCAGGCCCCATTACAATTGATTTACTTATTTATTTTACTGCAAAAGGTCTAAATAAAATAAACAACATTTTCATCATATGTAATGTTATATCTTTCAATATTCCTTGCTCTCAAGAAACTGTCATATGCAGAAATGATGCATGAGGGTAATTCATGTTGCATTCAGTGGTTTTCTCACACGAGCGGTACGGTAGAGAGTGTACGGTTGTATCAAAGGTTCGGTCGTAGCTCTTTAATCATCCAGTCCATGACCTGTGAGGGACGTGAAATCTCCCATGACCCCGTGACCCCTTCACCTCCAAGTGTGAGCTGTGCGAGCCGCAGTCTGCGCTCAAGTGTTAATCATTGACACTCCACAAATGTTGTGTTCTCAGCAGCCTTTGAACTGCGGCCTTGCATTGGAGGGGCATGGCTAGCTTTGCTAATGGGGTTAGGGGTTAGCAGGGAGAGATTCTTTTATGTGGCACAGGGTGGAGGACACAGCTCAAGCTCTCATAGGAAACAGGTTATTAGAGAAAAAGGTTGTTACGGTACCTCTAATGATTTGGAAATTTAGCAGTAGCTTAAGTGATGACTAAGCAGCAGTCATCACCAGAAAAACAGTATATTTTAGGTCATTAATCTTAAATGTCACACCACACCTATGTGTTCTTACTCTTTTGTACAGGATTACAATACAACCTGGAATCAGCTCAAAAGTCTTTGTCTTGTACTGTCACATAGTGGCACTGTCACAAGAAAAGTATTTCAGTAACTTATGCCTAATGTATACATGAGATATTCACTATCAGCCATTATTAATTTAAACACTGGGCAAAGTGTCCAATAATAGGCCAGTTATAGTACCAACAAGATTAGTATTGGTTAGTGCTGGGAGTTTCCATTGACCTCCCAGTTCTTCAATATGTATTTTTTAAATGTTTTCCAAAATGTTTTAAACACATTTTGGTTCTCAATGTCAAATATATGTTTAATTTAATATTTTTAATGTTTAATACAATGTCTGTAAAAAAAAAAAATAAATAAAATAAATAAAATACACACATACACGTGTATACATACATACATACATACATACATACATACATACATACATACATACATACATACATACATACATACATACATACATACATACATACATACATACATACATACATACATACATACATACATACATACATACATACATACATACATACATACATACATACATACATACATACATATATATATTTATGTAGTACTGTTAAAACTAATTAAAAAATAAGAAGAAATTAAAACAATTTATACTACAGGGCTGTTGAATGCTTGATTCTGATTGGTTGAGAACATTCTAAAGGTGTGCATTATTTTCAGGGAAACGCACGGCTAAAGTAGTTTCAGGCAAGTTTGAACCGCATTACAGTTCCATATCACTGCGCGGAGTTAGGATTCAATTCATAACAAGAGAAGACATGCAGCCCCATGCGCTTGATCTGCAATTTTCGATGTCTAACTTCACAATCAATTGACTTTAATAAATAAAGTATAGTCCTATCTTTAATAGGCTAAATAGAAAATTAAACTGAATATATAAATAAATTAATAGTCCTGCTGCACGGATTTTCGTAATTATTCCAGATAATAGGCCTATAACAAATAAATAATTATTGATAGGCTTACTTGTGAAAAGGGCTTTGTGTTTTTCATTTATTGGGTTATCTACTGTCAATTATAGAAAACAATAATGAACGAATTAATTAAAACGAAGTTAATAAATAAATAAATAATATTGACGCACATGCTTTTCTGTCTCATTATTTCAACGTCTCTCTCTCTCTCTCTCTCTCTCTCTCTCTCTCTCTCTCTAATAACTGCATTAATAACTGCATAAAGCCGGGACAGACAAGTTTAGGCCTACGCCAGTTATGAATGTAACGTTAATTTAATCCTTCAGCACAGTTCAGTCTGTGTTCACACAGTTGGTGATTAGTAGGACCTGCTACAGTTGATGGAAACAGTCGGTCTTCGAATATTTCAGCGAATTGTAAGTGTGTCCCCATCATTACATTAGTCTGCTATCAGTGACTCAAACCTCTGTTATTTACTAACTCTAAAAGGACGTTTTGGAATTAGCAACGGAGGCATGGGATTAGATGCGTAAGAAATTAGTCCTACATACAAGAGCGCTTCAATGTCAAAAACTTGACAAACGTCTTGATATGAATCATCTGAACAATGTTTTGAGGTGTGGTAACTGTAGTATAAGCGAAATAATTGACTTCAGGCCGTTGAATTATCCGAAAATAATGCACACCCGAGGTGTAACGGCCACTCCGCTTCGCGCCGTGACCGCATTACCACCTCGGGTGTGCATTATTTTTCTAATAATTCAACGGCCTGTCGTCAATTATTCCTTACATATTTTCAGCTAATCTTAAAGGAGTAGTTCACTTTTCAAAAAAAAATTGCTGATAATTTACTCACTCCTCATGTCATCCAAGATGTCTTTGTGTTTCTTTTTCAGTCGAAAAGAAATTAAGGTTTTTGATGAAAACATTCCAGGATTTTTCTCCATGTAATGCACTTCAGTGGGAACCAAACGGTTCAAGGTCCAAAAGACAGTTTCAGTACAAACTGCAAACTGTTCAAAGGCCTTTAAAAGCGAAACGATCGCTCATTGAAAAACAAACAAACAACCTAACAAAGTTTAAGTTTTATAAGCACAAATGCTTACCTTGCTCTGTACTGTGATGCACGTTCGTGACTCTCCTGTTCGAACCAGTTCATCAAAATGATTGAATCTTTTCTGAGTCAATTTGTTCGTTTTGTTCGTTGAATGAACCAAATGACTCATTTTGATGAACGAGTTCGAACAGGAGAGTCACGAATGTGCGTCACAGAATAGAGCAAGGCGAGCATTTGAGCTTCTAAAACTTAAACTTTGCAATTTATTTATTAAATGAGCGATCGTTTTGCTTGATAAGACCCTTATTCATCGTCTGGTGTCGTCTTAAAGCCCTGTTCAGTTTGAACAGTAGTCTGTCTTTTGGACCTTGAACCGTTTGGTTCCCACTGAAGTGCATTATATGGAAGAAAAATCCTGCAATGTTTTCATCAAAATTTCAACTGAAGAAAGAAAGACATGGACATATTGGATGACATGGCGGTGAGTAAATTATCAGCAAAAGTTTTTTCTCAAAAGTGAACTACTCCTTTAAGAAACATATTAACTTTTTTTTTAACTCCAGACTAACTTTTCCTCTGGTTTGCACTGGTGCTACCAACTTTCTCAGTTGGTCGCACCAGCATATGATTTGGTCGCAGCTTTTTTTTGGGGGGGGATGGGGGGTGGGGGCTACATGCCATGGGATTAATCAATGCATGCTGATGAATAGTGGTTTTAATGGACCAAAGCTAGCAAAGGCTTCTGGGTTGTAGCATAAACACAACTGTAATATATTAATTATCATTGCCAAATTTCAGGATTTTCATGGATTTTTGACTGTAATTTTAATCTGTAATTTTAAGCATTTTACATTACATTTTATCTGTCTGTCTATTTTCATCTTTCTATCAGCATCATCTCTCTATCTTTTAAAAATCATTAAACATTCAAATGTATGCATTACATTTTTAAAGATTAGATTATTATAATAAGCTAATACAGACTTGTCATTATCAAAGTTTATAGTTGTAACAAAAATCTCACACTCCTTACCTTCTGCATTTTATAATAATTTCCTTTTCCTCAGTCGAGCGATTACTCTAATCTAACCGCTGAAAAGACGTAGGAAAGGCACGCTGTTTTGTGAGTCATTTTTATACGCCTTAATTCGTGAATTTCGTAATTGGCACGGTCCACTATCACTGTGCAATGCGCATGACATCTACGTTCGTCAATAAATAAACTGCACGTGTCTTGCGGAAGAACACTTTAGCCGGAGCTTCTTCTCTCCATTAATGTCTATGGCGAGTCACGCAGGCACTGGGCAACTCCGCATCCGAGTCGATCCTGGGATAAAATAGTCCGAATATAAACACTTATTATAGGCGTACCGTCGTGATTCAGGATAAGCCAAAAACACAGTTTGGAAAATGGATTCATGATGTAGCCTACTCGCTCATTTTGAACATAAGTTACAGACTGCAGCAGCTGATATAACGGCGTTTTGTTGCGCGAGCGTCCACTCGTACATATGCGACCACATAAAAGTTTAACTCGCACATTCTCAAAAAATGGTCGCATATGCGACCAATTTGGTCGCAGTCTGGAACCCTGAACCAAAGTGAAACTTTCATTTTGAAACTGCAGAGGGCTTTAAAGCCACTAAAGTTTGTCAGACAAGAGCAGTGAGTAGCGTTCTTTATTTCTCAACAATAATGCGGTTTGATTATTAGTAATGGCATCACAAATAGTGCAAGTCTCTTTGGGTTGCATTTACGCTGACTTTCAGAATTACATTTCACATTAATAACCATTTGACCCTGAACACAAAGGAAGATAATTTTGAAGAATGTTGGTAACCAGACCCCATTGACTTCCATTGTAGGAAAATAAATACTATGTAGGTCAATGGGGTACATCAACTGTTTGGTTACCGACATTCTTCAAAACATCTTCTTTTGTGTTCAGCAGAAAAAATAACATTTATATAGGTTTGAAACAACTTGAGAGCGAGTAAATAATCCTTTTGAAGTGAACTAATCCTTTAAGATGGAACCGACAAATTCCACAAAGGTGAACACTTAGAGCATGTCAAGACATGCTTCTAAAACTTGAAATGTCAAATCAGCAGATGTTGTCCTTACCCAGAGTGTCACATGGTTCATTCTTCCACGAGCAGATATCCAGACCGGTTAGCAGAATGGCATGATCATGACGGCGACCTCCTTGCCCAGCCAAACCTGACTGCCACTGGCAGAAACTGTTCAGAGTGTGGTCAGCATGATGGTTAATCACCAGTCCATCCTGAGGATGTACAGAGTTAAGAGTTAAGAGTAGATGTAATTGCATTACATACTGTGTGAGACTAGAACAATTCTATCAATAGTGGATTTAACATCAAAATATAATGTCTACTGATAAAATGTATGTTTTTAATGTAACCATCCTTTAACAAAATAATTTACGCAACTTTATATTATTTATTTGAAAGAGTTTCACGCCTATCCTTGCAATTGGATTGTTGAACTGTTCGAGGATATTAATGCAACCCATTTTAGAGAGAGTAATTAGTTCAGTAATCTACTTACATGGTTAATTAGTAACTTACTCAACTCTAGCTGCAAGTGACTAGTTTTGGGAGACTCAGGCTACATCTAAATTAACCCAGGTGCATTTCAAAACGCCCTCCATCCACACATTTTTCAAGCATTTTCCCAAACATTTTAGTCCAATGCTAAAATCATCTTACAACGCATGCGTAAATAGGCTATATTATAAAAGCTCACGAGATGATACAGATAGACTAGACATAATTAAGTTGGCATGCTATTCTTCTGGGACAATAATTTTATTAGCAACACAACTCACTACTTACTGTGTCTAGGTCGCATTCAATCGCTATTCTATGGATGGTCTAAAACACAGTTGCCCTCATCTTTTGTCTCAGGACATTGCAAGTAAATTTTCTCTCATCTTTGCATAAATTAAGATAAATTAAGTTACAAAGTAACACATTTCTATAGCAATACTGTTAAAGCAGTGGCGGCACAGCCTACCAAAATGCAGCAGCGAGACTCTTAAAAGGCATTCCTAAACGGGAACATATTACCCCGATTCTAGCATCCCTTCACTGGTTGCTGGTTCATTTTAGGGTTGATTTTAAAATTATTTTATTTGTATATAAGTGCCTAAACAACCTAGCTCCCCTCTATCTATCTGAGCTCTTAGAGCAATATAATCCCTCCAGAGATCTTAGGTCAGGTACACAGAAACTCTTAGTCATACCACGGTACAGGTTAAAACACAGAGGTCATCGTGCCTTTGCCATCGCTGGCCCGACATTGTGGAATAGCTTGCCTATTCATGTTCGTTCTGCACCTGACTTGTCAGTTTTCAAGCCACGCTTGAAAACACACTTTTATTCTTTTGCTTTTAATAATGTGTAATGTTTTTTTTTGTGTGTGTGTGATAGTATATTGCTTTGTAAAGCACATTGGCCAGCTTGTCTGTATAAATGGTGCTATACAAATAAATTTTTACCTTACCTTACCTTACCCAATGTTTTAAGGTGAAAATGTCTCATGTGTATTTATTGTAAGTGAAACTACCGCGCTCTTCCCTGAATGGGACGAATCTACGAAATGTGAGTCTGAGCATATAGAGATGGGGAGGCAAATTCATAGCCTGGTAAAATAAAATAAATAGCCAATCACCATCGAGTATTTCACCTTCAGTGATTAGGAGTGTTGAGAAAAGTAACATGGCAGACAAGGCTAGCCTCCCTTGGTATGTCAACCAATCATCGAAAGAGGTAAATTATGTGATATATTAGTTTGTATTTCTACCACTGACGTACCAACTATGCATGGGCCTCTGACGTGAGTTCACCTAGTGTAACAGCACAGCACATCTGGGCTGTATGTCAGAACGTAGGCTCAACTGTTGGCCGATGTTGGTCATGTGTGTGATGCTGGCCAATAGTAAGCCTATGTTCTTATGTACAACCAAGAAGCGCTGCGCTGTTACACTATAGGTGAACTCACGTCAGAGGCTCACACAGAAGAAAATGAATAGTTGAATAAAGTCGTTATTTAAGGGTTTTTTAACACAAAAAGTATTCTTGTCACTTGATAAACTTATGGTTGAGACACTGTAGTCACTCGGACTATATTAACAATGTCTTTGATGACTTTCTGGGCAGGCAAGTTTCAAATACAATAGAAGCCTATGGAGGAGTGAGACAGCTCTCAAATTTAATAAAAAAATAAATAAAAAAAATCTTAATTTGTGTTCCGAAGATGAATGAAAGTCTTACGGGATTGGAACAACATGAGGGTGAGTTATCATTTTTGGGTGAACTAATTTGCTGTACTACTTGCTGTACTTTTCTGACTAAGAGCCAATTTAAAGGCATAGTTTGGCCAAAAATTATATTTAAACCATGCATTACTCACACTCAAGCCGTTCGAGATGCATATGTCAATCTTGTTTCAGACGAACACATTTTCAGTTATTTTAGAAAATGTCTTAGACCCTTCAGTGTATATAATGTGAAGAAATGGGGTCCAGCTCCTTCAAGTCCCAAAAATTTTAATAAATCCTTCACAAAAGTCATCCATCCGGCTCCATCCATACGTATCGTCAGCGTCCTACCTCGTACGCCGACTTCCATCACCCGTGAACGTCACGTAGCGTCAGGAACCGTTAGAATATTTTCATTTGGTCAGATATTTTCATTTATAAAGTTTTAAATATGTATGTTTTTACGTCAATATCGCACGGATTACCCTCAGAAGGCCTTCGTTTATTACCCTGGAGCCGGATGGATGACTTTTGTGAAGGATTTATGCACATTTTTGGGACTTGAAGGAGCTGGACCCCATTTCTTCACATTATATCCACTGAAGGGTCTAAGACATTTTCTAAAATAACTGAAAATGTCGTCTGAAACAAGATTGACATGTGCATCTCGAACGGCTTGAGGGTGAGAAATGCATGGTTTAAATATCATTTTTGGCAGTTAAAGCAGTTAAAAATCTTATGGAGGGGATCCGACTGCTAAACTTTAGTTTGCCTCCTCTATATTAAAACCCACCAGCCGCCACTGTGTGAAAGTAAATAGCACATACCAGACACATACCGGTACAGCCATAGATATCAATAGGTTGGGCACAATGTGGGACTAAACGTGTTATCGTTTTCAAATATCGTTTTCACAGTCTCACTATACAAAGCAAAAACAGCATTTTCACATTTATACACTTGGGAAAATATCTTAAAAATGTTTGTTTTTAAAAGACAAAAACAATGTCTTAATGTGTACAGAAGCCCAAAATAAAGAGAAACGTATGTTTTCAAATGTAATCAAATTAGTATACATGTAGCCTAACTCCAACTGCTTATCAAGCTCTGGGCAGAACAATTACCAGCTGCCTCTGCTGACCCCACCTCAGTAAATGAGCTCTATACTATAGGTAATTAGCCCCTCATCACTGATCCTGAGTGACTGTTGCTAATTACTCCAATCAAAAGGGGATGAGGGTAATTTTCTGCATTCCTCCACTGGTGGCTAACGTGAACTTCATTAACATTAGCACAGGTGTATCAGTAACAGAGCCCTTCAGCCGTATACTGGGCCGCTTTCCCACAGACATGTCCCTCGTCTGGCTGGAATCCAACGGAATGCTGTGTATCCAATTAAACTGTCATCATAAAAACGAGACCTGTTCAGATGGAGCGTCTCTAAAAGAGTGAAAGAGACAAGCCTCTCAAGGACAATAAAATCCACCTTTTGAAGCAATGTTTCATTCGGCTTCAAAGCTCTGTGTTATCTAAACCTCTCATGGTCCATGACGTCAATGGCCTCCAGAGGGCTTTAATTCTCATTCATTTTACAAATATGCACTTGGTGTTGGTGTAAGATATTCATTTGAACACACAATATCAATGCAATAAAGCCAAGATCTTTTACTCTGTTTTCAAAAATCTCAACTGCAATAAAATTTATAGCACCTTAAACTCACCTGGTCTTCATCCAGCAGTATTAGCCCAACAATTACAACATTGATGTCACCTCCAATCGTGCCATCTTTGAAAAGTGTTGAGACCTTTTTGGAGAAACAATGCAGAAAAATCAGCATAAGGCTACAGGTTTGTGCATAAACGTGGAGGCATCTAAATCTCAGTTTGACTTTTTTGAATAGAGCAATAAAAAGCTTCTGTTTGGAAAATGAGAAGTGTATGGCTGTTTTTCAAAGTGTCATATCTCTGGAGGCTTAAGGGAATCCCTAATCCCACATTTCACTGGTCTTTGAAACAGAACTGAAGACAAAGTCTCTGAGATGGTTTAAAGTGCTCAGGGAACATTAATACAAGCACTTAGTTCCCAATACAAGGCCTTTTAAGTTCTGCTATTTTGTCTTTCTTTTCGTTGACACCAACACAAGAGGTGACCAGATTGGTTTCAAGTGTCAGTATTTCACTGATCCTTTGTAAAACACTTTTAACACACCTTCAAAATGCCTGAGTTTGATGGTTATGTTCAGAACATGTAACATGATACTATTTTGATTACTCTACAATAATGTTTTCATGTGAACTGGAACTGGATGGATGCATTGATGCATGGATCCGATGTAATGGATAGATGGATGGATGTTGGTATGGATGGATGGGGATATGTATGGGTAAATGGATGCATAAAAGGAGGGATGTGTGTATGCATGGGATGGATGCGTGGAGGGACGAATGCATGGAGGAATGGATGCATGGAGGGACGGATGCGTGGAGGGATGGATGCATGGAGGGACGGATTGATGGATACATGGATGATGGATGGATACATGTATGTATGCGTGCAAAAAATGGGTCGATGAATGGGTGAATGGATGTATGCATGGATAGACAGACAGATGGATAGATGGATGGATTAATTGATGGATGGACAGATAGATGCCTGGATTCATTACATGAATCTTACCATGTTAAGTACAGTAAGGACATATGTGGTTATATTCTCATGGCCATGATTGTCCATCATGGTGCGGTCGACCACCACCAGGCGTCTCCACATTCAGCCTCTGGTGTGGATGAGGTTTAAATGTAATGGCTCGCTTCCCTCTGGGCATGAACTTATATTCATCCGGGAAAATATAGATATCTTCCTCAGGAGGTTTAGGCATATCTGAAACACAGGGCCAAGACAATATCAACACTAGGTCACACAGTCAATGCTGGTTCCCCAAAGAAAATGCATTACTAGGTCAGCAAAAAGCTGAATCTGTGTCTGGAAAGCTGAGGCCCATACAAGACATTAATGCACGCCATGTGTGTCAAAATGTATTAGCTGTAACCTCACATCCCACATAAGATTTGGTTACTCGGTTTGTAAAATATTACTCAGGGTTCAAATGCGATGTGAGGATGTGGTGTTTGTTTAGAGTAGGTGAGGATAATTCATCCCTGACCAAACACAATACAGGTGTGATGATGTCATGAAAACATGTTCAAGCTGACCCTTGAACAGCTATGACCTTTTTACACACGACTGTTGTCTAAAATACACCCCCTCCCCTTCCAATGAATGTCTCCAGCTACTGAGACCTGAACCATGAAATGCTAAAGCAACCCTGTTTGAAGGTTCAGTTGGAGAGAGAATGTCCTTACATACATTTCTTCCGTCGTCCACAGAAGTGCTGTCTCTGCTGAGTAGTGTAGTTGAAGTTGTCATGACTGTGAGGGGTACGCTGGTTCTCCTCTGGATCCGTCTGTGGGATTGTGGTTCTCTCATCTTGTCTGCTTGTTCTCCACAGATACGGGACTGCTGAATCTTTCTGCTGACCGTTGTTACCTCAGAAGACCTCCTGGTTCTGCCTTTGCTTGTCTGTGGTGGTATGAATCTCTTGTAAAGGATGTGGGGATGGTGGTCAGATGGTGCTGAGAAGTTCTCCAGAAGTACCTGATGTGGATGCAGTGGCTTCAGGAAGTAATCCTGATCCTGAGTTCTAATTAAACCTGACTAGAGGGAAAAGACACTGGTCAATGCCTCGCAGTCTTCATATCACAACATTAAAGGGGTTCTATTAGTTCATAATTCTGTTTAGGCTCTACTAGAATATGTTTACATCATGTAATTGAAAGAAAATCTCATTATTTCATTTTTGCAGCACCTGTTTTCGAACTCTATCTGAACACTAGCCTGGATGCCAGCCCTAAACTCCGCCCACAACATTTTTTGGACGGGAAGTTCGGTCTGGACTCTAATCCATTGAGGAGTAATTATGATCAGGCAAACAATGTTCGCGCCAATCAAATTGCCAGGGTGGGCTTTATACGATGATGGACAGATTGATCTGCAAGTAATCATCATGTTATCAACGTTCCGCTGTCGCGTCTGATGTAAAATAAATCGACAGCGCATTAATTTTAATAGACAAACAGAGAACTGCAATCAAGGCATTTGCCGATCGGAAAGATATTTTGGCGTCCTTCCCACATGATTCGGGAAAAGTGTAACTTATCAGCTGGCTCCGATGGTCACTAAGAAGATGTGTAATGAAAAGCCTGTGGTCGTTGTGGTTTCTGCTTTGGTCGCACTCATTGAGAAGTAAGTAAAAGAAGCAACACTCGTTATTTAACTTCTAAAATAAGTAAGTTCTGTAGTTGAAAACTGCGCTATGCAAAGGAGTTGACTTACTGCATTGCTCTGATTGGTTGTAGTTCAACCGACTATCCAATTGAGTGCAGAGTGGTTGTTTTTTCCTGGTTCAGTTACGACACGCCTCATAATCAAAGCTTAATTAATGGAGCGGTCTCAGACTCATATTCTCAATAGAATGAGTATGACGAAGTCAGGCTATCTGAACACAGTTTTAGTTTTGGTTTCTTTAAAACCTGCCTTCCTAAAAGAGCAGTCTGCTCTGATTGGTCAGCTGGCCCCACTCTGTAGTAATTGCTCTACCGCTTACAGCAGGGGTCAGGAACAGGTGGCCTGCGGGCTAAACCTGGCCCGCAAGCAATAGAACCTGGCCCACGCTCACAGACAGACTATTTCGATAACGGCTGGTTCTGAAATAGATCTGTCATTACAGCAACAGTTACTCACAATCACTTCGTCTTCAAAACAGTGTGCCGTCATACTCACATTTTGCCACGCTTTTGCCGCAATGTTTTATTTTGAGATAAATAGACAGCTTTTAATTTGAAAAGTTCTGGAAGTCATTCAAAAGAGACTGTGGATCACTTTGTTGCAGATTAGACTCACCATCTTTGCATTTGCACAACTAGATACACAGCAAAATCCCCAGTCTTAAATTAACACTGAGAAGTGAGAATTATATAAACTCTGAGCAGAGTGTTAAATGAACACTGAAGTTAATTAGATAATTAAGTGAATAATTGAGTGATGATTAAGCATTGTTGAAGACACCTGATGTTAACAAGCAGAATCTCTGAAGGAGAAAACTGTAATTTTTAAGTCACCATCATGGTGATCAGTGTTTGGTTTAGCTGGGCTCTTGACCCTTAATTTATTAACTTTAGATTTTGTTTGGCTGCTGTATTTGGCTTATAACAGCCAGATGAACAAATAGAAAAGGTGATCTGATGGTGTTGGTTGTGTATATTAACATAATCATTAATTGACCTGAATCGCTGAACTCATCAAGAGCATACATTCTGAGATTAAATTTACCTTATGGCTTTTATGCAGCACAGTCATTTTTAGAACATACTATTTTTAGCCTTTTCAATGAAATCCATACAATCAAATAATACATTTTAAAAAATCCCCCCAAAAATACTTTATTTAGGCACACACAGACATCAAGAATTAGCATATGAATCTCAGCAATGGTGACAAACAGATCACCTCTGAACATTAGCTCATTATTTATTCATGCAAAAATGCATGATGGGAGCCATGAATGAGTTTGATTGTTGGCACCCAGAATGCATGGCAACATTCTTTATAATTGTCACCATTGTTGAGATTCACAGGCTGATTATTAATATCTGTTTGTCTTAAAAAAAATCAAAGAAAAGTAAAAAAATGTGTACGAGAAACTTTTAAGAAATTATTTCGAATACATTGTAAATGTTGAAAATATTATGCTGTATAAGGTCACTGCTGCCATAATCAATAAAGTAAACCTAATTCAGAAATTAGGCTCTATATGAATTCAGTGATTCAGGTAAAATGATTGTGAAATACTGATTATGTTAAAACACAACCATCACTATCAGATAACTTTATCTATTTGTTCATCAGGCTGTTATAAGTCACATACAGCAGCCAAACAAATTCTAAAGTTAATTAATTGAGGGTCAAGGGCCTAACTAAAGCAAACACTAATCACCATAATGGTGAAAAATACGGTTTTCTCATCATCACTCAATTATTCACTTAATTATCTCATTAACTTTAACACTGCTTCAGTGTTCAACTCTGCTCAGAGTTTATATAATTCACACTTTACAGTGTTAATTTAATACTGGGGATTTTGCTGTGTAGGATGGACGCATACAGTAGTTGTCTTCCCGTTCTTCTTTGTAGACTATGCCCTATTTTCACTGTCAACTTTCCTCTTTAGACTCTTTGACAGTGTCATTTTCTCTCACCAGACCCCGTCCTCTCACACCTTCTACAAGCCATCTCTCCCACACTTCTACCAGCTCTCACACACATTATCAACTCTTCCCTACACACTGGCATTTTTCTTACAGCATTTAAGCAGGCTCGGGTAACTCCACTGCTTAAAAAACAACATTAAACACATCACTTTTAGAGAATTACAGACCTGTCTCTCTCCTACCATTCATTTGGAAAACACTTATACAAGTTGCTTTCAACCAAGTATCATCTTTCCTGTCTCTGAACAACCAGCTGGATGTCAACCAATCTGGCTTCAAGAAAGGGCATTCAACCGAGACCGCATTACTGTCAGTCACAGAAGCCTTGCGGATCGTAAAACCTGCTTCCAAATCAAAGCTGCTTCTCAGTCTCCTGGACCTGTCTGCTGCCTATGACACTGTGAACTGGGCATCACTGGAGCTTCCCTCCACTAGTTTGAGTCCTATCTCACATGTAGGTCCTTCAGGGTCGCATGGAGAGGTGAGGCATCCAAAGCACATCACCTGACCACAGGGGTTCCCCAGGGCTCAGTGCTTGGACCGCTCCTCTTTTCCATTTACCCCACATCACTGGGACGCATCATACAGGCACATGGTTTCTCTAACCATTGCTATGCTGATGACACCCAGCTCTAACTCTCATTTCAAACAGATGATCCCTCAGTACCGCAGCACGACTTTACTATCCAGATAGATTCTTCCTCAATCAACCCATCAAGGTTGGTCAGAAATCTTGAGTAATCTTTAACGACCAGCTGACCTTCACAGACCACATTACAAAGTCAGCTCGATCATGCAGGTTTGCAATGCACAACATCAGGAAGATCAGGCCTTTCCTAACTGAGCAGGCGACACAGCTTCTTGTCCAGGCCCTGGTTATTTCTAGGCTTGATCACTCTAATGCTCTTCTGGCTGGACTTCCATCATGTGCAACTAAACCTCTACAAATGATCCAGAATGCTGCTGCTCATCTTGTCTTCAACGAGCCCAGACGGTACCCACGTCACTCCTCTGTTCATCTTTCTGCACTGGCTACCACTCGCTGCTCGCATCAAGTTCAAGGCGTTGACATTTGCTTACAGATCGACCACTGGCTCAGCTCCCTCCTACTTTCACTCGCTCCTACCAGTCTACATCCCTACCAGAAGGCTACAATCGATCAATGAGCGACGGCTCGTGGTACCATCACAGCGAGGCACAAAATCACTCTCCAGAACATTCTCATCCACGATTCCATGCTGGTGATCTGGCCTTCCTCATCCGGAATGCAGACATCCTCATCCCCTGACAGCATTCAAAAGACAACTGAATCTAACAATAATTTAATCCTCACTTGTCTGGTTTATATACTCTGAGCAATGTTTGAACTTTGTATTTTGAGCACTTCTTTTGTTTTTATTGCCTCTTCACGATGACTTGTTTGGTTTAGTCCTCAGATGTCAGTCGCTTTGGATAAAAGCATCTGCTAAATGTAAATGTACTACAAGATTTAACACAGAGTAACAGCTCACTACTAGTTACAAAAGATACTGTAACAGTCTGTCACAGGCAATTCTAGTTGCATTTTTCATCAATTAATTTCTGAAATTATCCTTTGACTATGTTCTGGCCCACCATCTAGTGGCAATTTTTTTTGGCCTGATGCCAGAAATGTAATGCTCCTGACCATAACTGGCATGTATCAGCCCCGGAGGCTTCACACTACTGTTACTACGCTAACTATGGAATCAGTTTTGCCATATTTCCAGCTCATCCAGAGAAATTACATCTAGAGCAGCACAATATTTCCAAATTAAGTCAAGATTGTTATATGGTTTAATGTTATAGTCAAATCACAAAGGCTGCAATTTATTAGACTATAAATATATATACAACTAAAGGATTATTAAGAAAACCTGTTAAATTTCTCATTAAAGCTCCAGTATGTAACTTTAGTTGGGCACAAGAGGGCGCCGTTTCCAACAATAACAAAGGCGAATGTATATGACGCAGTAACGAACTGAATGATGGGACTTGCTGTCAAGCTGATGGATCTAATAACGTTTAAAGATTAGTGAAAACACTCATGTTTTTTAACATTATAGTGGTATGAAGCAGGTCGCGATTGCTAATAAGATACATATATCACACGCGAGTCCCGCGGATATAAAGGAATAAGGACATTTCATCCTATTGAACTACACGCAAGTGCTGGATTACTCACACAGGTCAGTTTATTAGATGAATTAAATTTGTGAGGGAAACGAAGCGCTGTTCCACTTGGAATAACGTTACACTATCACACTAAACAGCATTTAAATGTGTGTTGAAAGTCATAATGTTATTCTACGTGTTACTGTAGTTGGTTTGCTATACGAACTAGCAGCTAGATCAACATAAGAATAACATACTGACCATATTCTAACATTTCATCATGTCAAGCTAACGTTATAACATTGATTTGTTTTATAATTTTGCTCACCTGTCCAATGAAGCTGTAATGTCGTGACTCGTGAAGTTCTGTCAAGTCCAAATTAGTCACGGACGCTACGTAGCTCTCTGTCGAGTGGAAGTCAGTCTCGGACGCTAGCTATCGGCATCTCAATAACATCATGCTGATATTGATCCTCATTCTAGTCTGCTTGCCATGGTCTGTGTTTGAACAAAACAAGAACTGGGTGCCGCCGCTAGATGTTACTCACTATGCAGTTGTCCGCGTCTGTCGCCATGTTTACGTCATGGCTATGGCAATACGAGCGGAAACGAGGATAGCCGAGAATAGCCGAGGATAGCGCGGATATTGCGTCATTTACAGGCGACATTTTTTTCCGGGACGGACACTTTTTAAAATTGGAATTTCTCTGAAATAAAAGAACTTTGGAGACTTTGGGGATATTGTAAGTACACAACTGCAGGAAATATATCACACCGTGCAAGTGATTTTTGGATATTTTGTTACAAAATCCTTACATATTGGAGCTTTAATGCAATTATCGAATCAACCAATTACATGGCAGTTGCTTCAATGCATTTAGGGGTGTGGTCCTGTTCAAGACAATCTCCTGAACTCCAAAATGAATGTCAAAATCTGAAAGAATTTGGTTTCTTGAACATGACAATGAGTTCACTGTACTAAAATGACCCCCACAGTCACCAGATCTCAACCCAATAGAGCATCTTTGGTATGTGGTGGAACGGGAGCTTCGTGTCCTGGATGTGCATCCCACAAATCTCCAACAACTGCAAGATGCTGTCCTATCAATATGGGCCAACATTTCTAAAGAATGCTTCCAGCACCTTGTTGAATCAATGCCACATAGAATTAAGGCAGTTCTGCAGGCAAAGGGGGGCAAACACTGTATAAGTATGGTGTTCCTATTAAACCTTTAGGTGAGTGTATATACTATACATCACATTATATCGTGAGTTGCACACGTGTAAAACAAACACAGTAATCTTCACTCTAAAACCGCCAAAATAAAAGCTTGAATGGTTTAACACTACACAATTTTATATATATATATATATATATATATATATATATATATATATATATATATATATATATATATATATATATATATATATATATATATATATATACACACACACACACACACACACACACACACACACATACACATAACGCACAGTACGTCGAACTTTGAGGCAGATGGGCTACAGCAGCAGAAGACCACACCGGGTGCCACTCCTTTCAGCTAAGAACAGGAAACTGAGGCTACAATTTGCACAAGCTCATCGAAATTGGACAATAGAAGATTGGAAAACGTTGCCTGGTCTGATGAGTCTCGATTTCTGCTGCGACATTCGGATGGTAGGGTCAGAATTTGGCGTCTACAACATGAAAGCATGGATCCATCCTGCCTTGTATCAACGGTTCAGGCTGGTGGTGGTGGTGTCATGGTGTGGGGAATATTTCTTGGCACTCTTTGGGCCCCTTGGTACCAATTGAGCATCGTTGCAATGCCACAGCCTACCTGAGTATTGTTGCTGACCATGTCCATCCCTTTATGACCACAATGTACCCAACTTCTGATGGCTACTTTCAGCAGGATAATGCGCCATGTCATAAAGCTGGAATCATCTCAGACTGGTTTCTTGAACATGACAATGAGTTCGCTGTACTCAAATGGCCTCCACAGTCACCAGATCTCAATCCAATAGAGCATCTTTGGGATGTGGTGGAACGGGAGATTCGCATCATGGATGTGCAGCCGACAAATCTGCGGCAACTGTGTAATGCCATCATGTCAATATGGACCAAACTCCCTGAGGAATGCTTCCAGCACCTTGTTGAATCTATGCCACGAAGAATTGAGGCAGTTCTGAAGGCAAAAGGGGGTCCAACCCGTTACTAGCATGGGGTACCTGAATAAAGTGGCCGGTGAGTGTATATACACATATATATATATATATATATATATATATATGTGTGTGTATATATATATATATATATATATATATATATATGCATATATGCATATATACACATTTATATATATATATATATATATATATATATATATATATATATATATATATATATATATATATATATATATATGGGGTGTAACGGTTCACAAAATTTACGGTTCGGTTCGATACGATACACTTGTGCATGTCACGGTTCGGGTACGTTTCAAATACAGCAAAAAGAAAGAAATGGCAGAGAAATTTCCTTGATTTAATTTTTTTAATTATATTTTTATTAAAACTAACATCATAAAGTATGATATTTTTTAACTTTGAGCAATGATGGAGCTATAGCCTACTTGACTTTTCATAGGAGCTTATAAAACAAAACAGCTCCTTGGACAAAATGAAATGTAATATTGTAGTAGTTATAACAAAGGTTTATTTTAGTTTAGATTAACATTTGAGGGCAGCAATTGTATTCATAATGTCAAAATACAACCGATGTGATGTTACTTGAAAGCATTATAGCCTACTATTCCTGCCAAACTTACAGATAGTAGTGTTATACAGTAAATCCTTGGTAATGTTGCTGATCTGTGGACACTGGATAGTTCATTCATGGCACAATGTTTCTTCCTGGTTTCCACGTCAGCGCTGTTCTGATCCGTTAATAACGGAGAAATGTGAATGTTTCTCACTAGATCTCGCAGCGATGTTATTACTTCAGTGGCGAATTCAAATGTTTTCTGGATTTGGCTGTGTAGTAACAGTGCTGATGATGAAGATCGGCTCGCGCTGCATTCAGTGCATTGGTCCAAACTGATAAACGGTTCGACATCCAAACAAACAACCACACAATAACGAGTAGCTCAGTTTCATTCCGCTTACATTATATTTGCCATTTGATGTTGGGAATTGTTGTGGTCACGCCAACGTCTCTTACTCTTACATTATGTACGCGAACGAAACCGTTTCGGTCTCGAAAATGCGTACCGAAAACTGAACCGAAAGCCTCGTAACCGAACAGTTCAATACGAATATGCATATCGTTACACCCCTTATATATATATATATATATATATATATATATATATATATTTATATATATATATATATATATATATATATATATATATATAAATAATTATTTGAAGTCTGAATGCAGTTTATACATTAAGGCTAAATTAGCCATGAAGAAAATGAATGAGAAACACCAGTACAGTGTTTTGCAAGCACTGTCATAATGTTAATGTGCTTTGAAACATAAAGCAGACACTTTGTTAATGTTCTCAAAAGCAAAACCCATCTGGATTGAAGATTTATTTTGAGTCTGATTTCCAAACTGTTCAAGAATCAGTACATAGTCTGCTTGACATGCAAGTTCTCCACCTCATGTGTGATACACATGAGGTGCAGAACTTGCATGTGAGCCGACTCAGTTTATGACACAAACGCCCAAATTACACTTCTTTGGAAAGCTGTGCTGTCATTAACACTAACAAGCTTCACGTCCCTCGCAATCTGGAGATCCCAAGGACTCTTCAAACCCTCATCCAAATGTCACGTCAGGTCAGAGCGAGAGCTCATTTGTGCAGGCGCTTTAGCGCTGTCTGATAATTACCTTCAATTGGGCTCAGAGGATAAGCTCCTCTCCAAACAAACAGAAAAGCCCTTCTGAGAACCTGTTTGAAGCCAATGTGCATCTGATTATCATTCGTCATTGCCAATAACACTTAAACTCATTTGCAAGGCAATCATACAGACAATAGGCTGCACACATATGTTGAACTCTGGAAAGAAAAGACAAAGAGGGTTGGATTCAAGTTCAGGATTAGTGTAAGAAGGCGCAAAAGAGAAACTGTCTGGAGGACAGAAGTACATTAAAGGACTGAGGTTTCTAATGGGTTTGTGAGGTAAATTATGATGGCCCATAACCTTAAGCTAAGAACTGTGCAAAAGTATGAGTGTAAAAATGCACTCGTTTTCTCAATGCATTGTTAACAAATCCTGCATATGTATCGATCTTGAAACATGGATCACAATCGTCATCAATGTGGGAATGTAACTTTGAAGAGTGCATGTCCTGTTTACAAAGGTTCAAACTGATCTGCTAAAAAATTGCTGGTAACTGCTGTTTTGATGATATTTTCCCCCACTCTTGTTAGCCTACAAAGTTGAGCAGAGATCTGGTCTCGCTGGCTCAGGGAACGCTGCCTCACTCCACGCTTAAGTAATCAACGAGCAAAGCCATACAGGTCTCGCCAGACTAAACAACCCCGATCCAAGATCACAGTGTGTGTAGAGGATACACATCTCATCACGTAATTAACGCCTGTATGGGAGGTAACTGCTGATAGATTTTCAAATGCGCCTTTTCAAACAACACTTGAGTGATTCTGGAACTGCCCATGACGTGCAATGATAATTAGATATTTTAATTACCACATCACACATACTCTGCATTTATACAGCGAAGTATTAAAATGAACACGAGCGAAGTTCACTTTTGAAAAAACTTTTGCTTATAATTTACTCACCCTCATGTCATCCAAGATGTCCATGTCATTCTTCTTCAGTCGAAAAGAAATTAAGGTTTTTGATAAAAACATTCCAGCATACTGTATATTCTCCATATAATGCACTTCAGTGGGAACCAAACGTTTCAAGGTCCAAAAGACAGTTTCAGTACAAACTGCAAACTGTTCAAAGGGCTTTAAGCGATTCCAGATGAATAAGGGTCATATCAAACAGAACGATCGTTCATTTAATAAATCAATAACAAAGTTTAAGTTTTATAAGCTCAAATGCTCGCCTTGCTCTGTTCTGACGCACGTTTGTGACTCTCCTGTTCGAACTCGTTCATCAAAATGAACAAATCTTTTTCCGAGTCATTTGGTTCATTCAACAAACGAAACGAATTGACTCGGAAAATAATTCATTCATTTTGATGAACATGTTCGAACAGGAGAGTCATGAACGCACATCACAGACCAGAGAGAGGCGAGCATTTGAGCTTATAAAACTTAAACTTTTTTTTTTTAATGAGCGATCTTTTCGCTTGATAAGACCCTTATTCATTGTTTGGAATCGTTTAAAAGCTCTTTGAACAGTTCACAGTTTGTACTGAAAGTGTCTTTTGGACCTTGAACCGTTTGGCTCCCAATGAAGTGCATTATATGGAGAAAAATGCTGGAATGTTTTCATTAAAAAACGTAATTTCTTCACGACTGAAGAAAGAAAGACATGGACATCTTGGATGACATGGGGGTAAGTAAATTATCAGAATTTTTTTTTTTTTTGAAAAGTGAACTATCCCTATAAGGGCATTATTTTAACCATCTAAAACAAAATTATCAAACGCGAAATGCAAGTAACTTTGTGGGCAGATCTCAGCGCAAATCTAAAATGGTTTGGTCTGAAGTTAATTACTCATAGGTGTGGTTTAGGTATAACGTGAAATAAACCAATCAGAGCGTCATCTCACATTCCCTTTAAAAGCAGGTGCGCTTGTTCCATGGTGGATTGCCATCATAATGGCGGATTTGCCAGGCGCCCACCAGGAGCGATTCACAGCCGAGGAGACCGACGTTCTCGCCAGGGCCGTAAAAGACAGAGATGGTATAGTGATGGGAGAAACCCACCCAATTTAGCTTCGGTTAAACAGGTGTATAATAATTTGGACATCTTCATGGACACCACAATGATTTTGGTGATCAAATGATTTGATGCGTTGGTGTATAAAGTCAATTTTGCTGGGTGCAAGATAGAGCCCTAAAACTTTTTACAGTGTGGATGATTGTAAAAAACAAATCTGATAACACTTTATTTTGATGGTCCCTTTAGAACATTTTGTTGACTATAAGTAACTTTGCAAGTACATTTCAACTTATTCTAACCCTAACCCTACTAACACTCTAATGAGAGTTAGTAGACATGTAGGTGCAAAGTTACTTATAGTCAACAGAATGTGTTAAAGGGACCATCAAAATAAAGTGAAACCAAATATCCTATAATTTATGACCGTGGCTAAGAATTGATGTCACTCCATATTTTATAGTATGGTGCCTAAAAACGACCAATAAGAAAAAAAAACGCTGCTAGATTTCAGTGTGCGAAGAATGTCACTAACCACTGGCTATGGATCAGATTTGAGTTCGTTAGGATAGTTGATATCATTAGCAGCTGTAAACAGATTAATTCAGGCGCTTCCAGAGCAGTGATTCAAGACTCCATCGGGAGAACAACACCTGGGACTTAATCTCACCCCAAGACCAAAGGTCCTACAGTCAAGCATTTGATCCTTTATTGGACGCTGAGGACTTCAAAGAGCAAAATTACCCAGTTGTTTTGGTGTCAAGGCAGCAATCCTCATGAGATACGCTCATCTTCTGTCACCAGTTCACAGAGTTTAGTCAACAGAAGCGACCTCTGCCAGAGCCAAAGCTTTCAGGCTAGATGTAGGATGAAGTTCAGGCATGACTGGTTCACTCCGCATGACTCCGACCTGCTGTTCTCATGTTGGGAGTTTTAGCAGTTGTCAAGACTAATTCCCAAAGTCGATTTCATTTATGGCGATAAATCGCAGTCATGACGTCCTTCATGCCGTCTACACACTAACTGCATGTCTTCCAGTTGGTCATTCCTATTCATCCAAAGTTTAGTCAATAGAATCCCACAAGATTGCATTTATGGCTTCTGGTTAGTTGAGGAAGACAGTACGCAATCTCATTGACATAATTCAGACAGACAGAGAGCGACCCTGCAGTGACCTGTGTCGTGTTTTTCATGTGATTAAATGCACATGGTGTCTTTCAAAGATCATGCACTACACTTAGTGTTCATCATCTGTTACATCACTTCCAGTTACTGAGCCCTATTTACCCAAAGGCCCGTCAGACACCGGTACGAATATCGCACGTTATTCGCGCAGCGTTTTTCAACGCGCTTTTTGTGTTCACACCCACGCGATTTTCGCTAACGATGAGCCGAGTGAACATGCATCCACCTTGTTTGCCCATCTATATTTTGCTGTAGAACTCATCTTTCCCAGCAGTTTTTTGAAAACCAGGACATTTTCATCAAATAAAAACAGCCAGGACAGGACATGAAAATAGGACATGTGTAACGCAAAGTTGAGATATTGCCCAGAGATTAAAAACATTGCACTCGTTGTCGGATGAACAGATTCAGACGGGTATTTCCCCGCTTTTAATAAAACCGTTACACTAATCTTCATACATGGGGATTGAGAAAATAAATTAAAAGAGACGAATACAAAGAGAGTCGGCAGAGCGGTTATCTCCTCTCCTCACTTGTCAAAATCTAACTAACACTACACACGGGCGCAGTTCCCATCTTAACTCAGATTTATATAAAGCACAAAGTGACCATTACACATGTCCTGGGAAAACAAGACTGGTGGTCACCCTATACTATACTGTATTATTACTGAAATACTAATATAAATATTATCATATAGCTCTCTATGCTCCGAGACCAGCAGCTCAACATTCATCTTGCCCATAGGTATCTTGCCTTGCATCTTCCTCGGTTTCCTGCATTGTAGACGGTGACGTATATCTTATTCGTATGTCTGCTCGGCAAGACCGTTTAGTGTTTGAGCGCCCCCAAGTTGTGTTTTACTGTAACTTCAGAAGCACCAGACACGTGAGCAAAAGCTCCAATCTCATTGGTCGGATAGTTTTTGTCGCAACGCGTCAAACCAAAAGTACGAATCCGAGGTGTTTTTTTTTAAATGACGCTTTTACGCGTGGCATTTTTCGCGTCGGTGTGCACACTCACATTTCAGGGATGTGATTTTTCCGGATTAATCTGGAATTCCGGATTTTCCGACCTGAAAATGTGACCTACGTGAATCATGCAGATCTGTAAAAAAAATAAAAGGGTGAGGGGGACGGGTGTCGGCTGGGTCGGCTGCCGGAGTGAAAAGGAGAGGATATGAGGACATAACTGGCTGACGTGCGTAGCAGATTCTTCTCTCTTCCTTTCCAAGTATCAACAAAGACGTACTCTGCGTTCAGCTTTTTCACCTGCTCAATCTCGTACCTCAGTCGCTCTCCGCGCTATTGTGTTATCGTTGTCAGTTTACAAGAACATCACCGTTAGGTCCCCAGTAGGGCTGGGCGATATATCGAGAAAAGTTCAAATTTGCATTATGATCCTTGCTCCAAGCAAGCTGCTGACTGCTTTTGTAGTAATATGAATATCGTGCATTTTATCAGTTTTAGTTCTGACGCCTCCGTCTCAACAGCATTAGTGTACAACGCGAACAAATACTCAGCATAAAATATTAACGCAGAGGAACGGCCAAATCAGTTCAGTGAGTTCACAAAAGTTCATAATTTGCATGTGCTTTAAAGCCTTGCCGGTTAAATGTCATTCACTGCTGATGCACCCAGACACGCACATGACTGAAAGCTTGTCTCACAGCCAGGGCCGGCGATTGCTATAGGCGAACTAGGCGGTTGCCTGAGGCGCCAAATGTGTTGGGAGCGCGCGGGCGCGCGCTCTAACGTCGCCCTCTGACCTACTTCACATTCTCTGCTACTTCCCATTAATCGAGAAATCACAGAGTTAGAATGAAAAAAAAGAAAAATGTTTATTAAACATGGTCATCCTAAGGCGCCCCTCAGTCACACGTTTAATTACTTAATTACTGATTATTAGATTGAATTGATGATTATTGTCGATCTTTTCCGGGGGGTTGTGTTACGTTGGGCAAGTGCTCAGCTGTTGTCACGTTGATCGGAAATTAAGCGGTATAAATAAACCCTCTGGTCCACAGGGACGAACACAGAGAGAGCAACAAAATAAAAAGAAAGTCCAGTATAAAGGTAAGCCTTTCTCATCTCAGCCATTAAAGTGTCAAACGCAATAAATGTATTTGGTGTAGCAGCCTACTTGAGATTCTCGGTGACCGACGTGCTTTTTGGGCTGAGACATCTCATAGCCTACTTTTATTTATTTATTTTTTGTCTTAACGGCCCATAAAACTCGTACATCGGCAGCCCATTCATTTTGTTTTGCTTAATTGCCGGCGTTGAGTTGCTTCCAAGTCTATAGCTTACTTACAAGTATAGAAATTTGTACAAAACTAATTATAAAAGTTTCTTTTATTTTTCATTGCATTTGTTTTACAATATAGCCTATTATGTTGAAGTGTAATGTAGACTGACACTGTAACTAAAAGAGGTTTGAATTTTTCTTTGTTCAATTTGCACACTGAATTGCACCAGATTGATTAATTTAACATTTAAATTTGATTTAAAAATGAATTAAACATTAAAATGCACAACATTTGGGACTCCAAAACCCCCTTAGTTGTAGCAGCCAGGTGATAATTGTAATTTATCTACAACAAGTTTCATTACATTACACAGATAAAACAATGCAGCTATGTAGGATGATAGAAAAATCCTTGAACATTATTTGTAGCATTTGTATGAACAATTAATTACAGATCCTTCTACTTGTTGTTCAACTTGTTGAAGTTTTGGAGTGATTATAAGAGCATTTTTGTTTAGTTAAATAAATATTCATCATCAGTTTTGGGCATATTACTTAAAAAATAATTAGTTACAGTTACTTCTCACAAATTCTCACAGAGTTAGTAACTGAATTAAATCATTATAAAAGTTGCAATATTTGTTCAAAAAGTTGCAATAAAAAAGTAATATTTGATATTGCAATACACTCACATTTGCACCCATTGTTTAGTCACGAGGCATTAAACGTCGCGAATATTCGCATGCGAAATTCGACCCGGTGTGACCAGGCCTTAAGACTATCGCAGAACTTTAATTTGCTGATGACCTTTGCTTTAAAGACTCACTGGAAATTGTTTCCAGAGCAGAAACTGCTAACCAGTATTCAGAGTTTTAGTTCATGTGATCAGATTAAATAAAGGCAAGATATATTTACATATTCTTTACCATCACCTGAGGTCTGGCATCTGACAAAGCAAACAAATCAGCCAAGTAAGATTTTTTTTATTTGAATTTTAATCCAGAGAAGAGAAATTTCTAATTTTAAGAGAAACATCTATAAATTTGCAACTCATATTGGCGCTGTTCTTTTTGCCATTCTCTGCTGGGAGAATAAATGAATTCTGCCGTTCTGAAAGCTGGAAGATGCGTCAACAAAGATTTGCACTGCAAAAATAAAAATCACTGTTGTCGTAAGAGCTTGAATTATGTTGTTCGAGAAATGCTAGGTGATGCAATGGATAGACAAATCAAATTTCTGTTAAATCTATATCAAATTTGGTCTAAAGCAACTGCCAACGAGGAAATAGGGGAGTCATGAAGGAAACCATAAATTTGTTGATCTATCCAGGGAAATCTGTACCTTTCCATTTCTGCCAGGAGGAGACTCAAATTTTAATAAATTTACACACAAGGCACTCAAGCATACAGTTTAGCATAAGTAAACAGTGGAAATCCACGCTGTCAACCGAGAGTGGAGCTGCTGACATTCCTGCATGAGTAACACGTTAGAATCATCTGCCACAAATCTGAGCCTCAGTCTCCCTGGTCCAAGACAAGCTTAACTAAAAACAAATGTCTGCGCTGCCTCCTTAAATACCTCTCATGAAATTACACACTGAGAGCTACAAGGTGCAAATAGCAGTCATAAAGCTCCAGGAGACGCTACCTGGGAGAAAATAACAGCTGCACTCCCGCACCCAGGGAAATGGGCAGATCCAGGCACGACCCTACAGGAACTCTAATCAAAGGAGCTGAGCGGATATGAGGAAACTCTGAGCGATGCACCTGACGCTGTTCCTATTTCCATGAGAGAGGGGCTTGTACTTGCCTCGCTGCTTTTAGAAGCTGAAACCAGACCTCTGCTATAAGAGTTTATATGCCAGCTGAAACTATTTGGGAAGGGTGTCGATGATTCGGTTTTTGAATTCTCTTACGTCATCTCAATGACTAACTGTTGCTGTTCTTGTTGTGTCTTAACCCCTTCCTTGACATTTCATTGCATGAATGCTGACTATATATATCTAGACTAAATCAACTTGAGCTCCTCAGAAACACCATATCCAGCAGGATCGCATGTATCCTTGCACATTGCCAACAACCTCCCGCCAACAATTAGTCATCCATGGCGCCTCTTTCTACTCTGTACAGGGCAAATTATGCTACGCTCCATTTCTGTTCATTATAAATAAATATGTTAGTCTTTAATTCTGTCAGTCCATCAAAGCTACTTTGAAAGCCTGGAGAGTGAAACTTGGGATTGTTTTATGAGGGATAATAATGTATATATTTTGGACAAGAGATCTGAAGGGTTGCTGGGGGTTGCATGCTTTGGTTTAGCCAAATGATGGATGCTAAATCATAAGCATTGTGGGAAATTCAGGTGAAAGAGAATGAACCTATGCACCAGGTCCTGCTAAGAAACAGCTTGGGATCAGAAATCAAACAATTTCTTTGGGATTGAATGTTTGTTCTTGGTTTTAATTAAGAGTGAACAAAATAAGTTCATTATATAAGGACCTGTACCAACAAAAGCAGCTGTGACATGCTACAAACTACCAGTTTAGACCAGTGTCGGACTGTCAGTGTCTTAGGGGCCGTTTACACAATACAGCTTTCAGCTTAAAATGGCAACATTTGTATGCGTTTTGGGGGCCTGAAAGCATAAAATACAAAAACATGTAAACTACCCCAAAAAAAAAAAAGTGAATTTGTAGAAACTGTGAGGTCATGCGCATTATACGTTTAGTCTATAGGCGTGTAGTTTTTCTATAAGTGGCCAATTACTGGCCTGGCATGAATAATAAAGTGGTAATGATGGGTATCATTTTGAAAACACTGTTGTCTGTAAGCGAATAACCAACAGATTCTCATGCCAAGGCGTCATATCCATTGCTTTTGCCAAAGAGTATTATCCAACGCACATGGCACCCTTTAGCGTCAATATAACATGCACAGAGTCAGGGCCGTGCACAGGGGGGTGGCCCGGTGGATAGAGCCACTGCCCCTCTGCCCTCATCGACTGAGGTGCCCCTCTTCCCCACCCCCACCGCTCCGCTCGAAGCATTCGCTGATTCCGCCAATCCGCTACTGGTTTTCCCGCTCGCTCCGCAGCATCATTCACATATGTGTCTGCAGCGCTCTTTTGAAACGAATTAAGTAATCAATAACTACTATTTTTTAATACTTCCCAGAGAACTACTGAAAACGTTTATAAACAGTCTAGTAACTACTATTAACTAAAATAAACTCTTATTAATGAATTAAAGTAATAGCTCACAGATGAAAGTGTTAATTAAAGTAATTGTACTTTCAAATAGATCTAATACAAATAACTACATTTTCTGTTTTTGGCACACTTTGTAGACATAAACTTTGTAGACACTCTACTGTCAAATGAAAAGGTAAAAACCAAAATGTAAAATGGTAAATAGTTTCTGTTATTATCACCAATGTGTAATTGTGAATCATTAGGGCATGGTACCAAAAAAAAGTGTTGCTGTAAACGGAACAGGTAAAAATAAAATGACTGACTTCTAATAGTTCGAAGGATTCAACAATTCTTTAATGAAATTCGACGAATTCAAATCATCGTTGAAAACAGCCCTAAATTGTGATGTTATATCAAAACACCTACAATAAAGTCTAAAATATATTTGAATTTTGAGCGTGTGCGATCTTCTCTTTTAATTGTATATTTTGTAATAACTGGATCATTTGTGTTAACAAGCAACCACCCCCTTTTTTGGTTTAGGCAACTGCCACTTAAAATGTCTGTATGGGTAGGTTTAGGTCTGGGGTAGGGTTAGGGTTAGACCACTAGGAGGCGCATTCTGCCCCATATAATTCTGCATCTCCTATTGACTCTAACGGGTGCCATGCTTTGGCAAAAGCGTCGTATATGGCGCCTTGGGATGAGAACGGGCTGGAATATATTTTCCGTTTTTAGTACATTGTTGTGTGTAAATGTACATTTAATGTGCCTAACAAATTAGTAAGTAGTAGCTCACAGATGAAAGTGTTACTACGATACTTCTGTGGGAATTACTAATTATTTGGATCCGCATTATAAAGTGAAGATCACTGAAACTAACTAGTAATTAGTCATGATACATCATGAAAACTAACACTTCCATCTGTGCGCTATTACTTACTAGTTCATTAATCAGAGTTGTTAGTTAATAATAGTTACTAGATTGTTAATACTGTGTTACTCATTGGTTCTTGTGTAGTTATTCATTAACGAAGGAACCGTATTCTAAAGTGTTACCTATTATTTTTATAAATATCTGAATGTGCAATATATCAAAAGAAAGAACATAGACTGGATGCATTCTTATTCTAGTTTTATGCATTCTTTTTGTAATAAACATTTGAATGTGGGTAAGTTTAATATAAAAAAAGCCAAAAGCTGAGAAAATCAAGTTTGTCAAAGACTACTTCTGGATCAGATTCAGAACGATGATCAAAACAGATGGAGTAGAATCGAGTCCATTAACACCCCTGAAAGCTTGCATAATCCTTTACCTCGTCATGGGGCAACATTTCATTCAGTAACTTTATAGGCAGTTTTGATATATGCTATATTTAATCTTGATGATCACGTTTTTTGTACATATATTTTACATTATTATAGTGCACCAGAGAAACAAGGGCGCTGCAATCTTTAGAATATTGTCTTTGAACTTCCGTTTGTGTGGTCGCTCTTGTATATCTCTATGACATTGCTATCCAGGAGCACTTAGCTTTTGAAGTGGAAGACAAAAGACAACGAGCGCAGTGCTGAAAAGGGGCGGGTCTGTACATATTACCTATATCGCTTGTTTCTGCTTCTTCTTCACATGTCTTTTGATGAAGAGATTCAGTACTCTTTCACAAGATGTGTCATAGCACCCCCTACCATATAACATGAAAAGCTGGAAATTTCCGTCAATGACAGGGAAGTGTTGTCTCATAAATGATGGGAAATTCCATTGGTGGAAGACCTAAATTACATAATGTAACATAAAATGAATATACAGTAAGGAGGGATTTTTATCATTAGAAACTGACTGGAAAAGTGGAAATTCCATAATCAGGTTTAGATGTATGCATTACTTCTACACTACTTTCATGTCTTTTTTTATGTGATTGAAAGTGTTGAGTTCTGCACAAGAAAGCAGCAAGAGTTTTGAACAACATGAGCATGGGTAAATTAAAGGGCGGGTTTACTGCGATTTCACTTTTTTGATTTTAAATAGTGTGTAATGTTGCTGTTGGTGCATGAACAGTATCTGCAAAGTTGCAGCACTAAAAGTTTAGTGTAAGCAGAGATATCGTCTTTTAAAAATCAGGAAGTAAAATTGCCTACAAAAACGACTCGTTTTGGACTACAGCTGGGTTATGGTACGTCACTAACCCACACATTTGCATCAACCACTCCCTCTGGAATATGCAGGAAAGGACATGCGTCAAGTGTGTTGTTCACGCAGCTGTCAGGTCTTCTGTGTTTCGGGCTTCCCACGGACACTATACTTCGACAAAAATGGATACAATTTGTGTTTGATTATATTCCTGAAAGTGACGATCGTAATCTAGCTCTCTGTGCTGCGCATTTACGAGACAGCTTCCAGAATTCTCCACGAGTTCAACACTGGATTAAATCGTAAACAAGAAACTGTTTCTAAATCATGAAGCAGATCCAACTTTAAAACCAGCAGTTAAAAGTTAGCAGTTGTTGGGCCACAACCTGTAAGTAGGCTAAGACTTCATCATTTTAAATGTATTTGCATGTATAATTTCGATGTAGCGTTGTGTTTTTTTTTTCAAATGCCAGCGCTGGCTTTGTAGGCTTTATGGGCTACTAGTTAGGCTATTTTGTGTCTACGGCAAACGTGTACAAACATTATGGACCTGAATTTTGTATAAGTACTAATGTTGTAAATGTATTTTTCATATATATATGCTTTATGACTTTATTTTCAATTTGATCAAGAACGTTAACCTGCAAACGCTGTTTGTGTTTAACATTAGTTAGCCAGTCAGTTGCTATCGTTGCCAGTCAGATGCTATTGTGTAAAATAAACGTGTATAAAGTTAAAAAATGAAGCAAATTATCATTCAGAAACCTTTATTAAGAGCCGTGTGTGGTGAAGTTCTGCTTGACTCGATTCATCGCGGCTTCTCTGTCTGATTCTGCCTCTGTGATACTGCAGTCTCCACATCATTATTTACGTGTATCCACCCGTCTATGTTATCCACATTTGGCATGCCCGCCGTTTCACCCGTAAAGGTCATGGGCGTTAATCTTCCGGACAACGTGAGCGACAGTTTAGCCAATAACAACATACCGGCCCAAACAAACCAATCTGAGCCCGCTACGTGGTTCTGAGGGAGTGTTTTCATAGACTCAGGAAGTCAACCGCTCGTTCAGGGGACAGGGGAGAGTGCGGCTGACAATAAAGGTGAAATTTATGAAAAATAAGACTTTTAAAAAAAGAAAAACCACGGATACATGTTATATTGCACCCTATCATGCAAAAGAAAAGAGCAGTAAACCCGCCCTTTAAGACATAATGTGTGGGTTCCTTTAACAAGACCAGGAACATGTAGGCCTACAGTGAAATTTGTTTTGACTTTAAACATTTTTAAAAATTCTCAAAGTAATAATGTTAATCAGTTTAAATTCTGTGTTATCCACAGTACAGCGTTGGGGTTGGGTGTCCAAATGTAGATTTATGGCTTCAGTTTATGGCTGACATCACTCACAATTAGCCTGTTATTGTAGACTGGCGACACTTCAGAAAGACTTTCAGTGTGGAGTTTCCAAGGCACGGCACTCGTGTCAACCCAGACTGCCATTTCCAATGACCCTCCTAATTGGCATCCCATGTGCCACCATTAAAGTCAACTATTGTACCCTTTTGTATAAAGCCGTCAGCTTGAAATCATTGAGGCCTATTCGCCTAGTCCTCAGGCCTTTAAACGTACAGTTAGGACCTTTTATGACAAACTCAGACTGTCATCAAAGCCCTTCCAACCTCTTGTGGTGATCTGCCAACCTGGTCTCAGCTACTCAAAGGGAATTTATACATAGGCTTTACAGGACAAGTATGGAGAGGCAGAGTTAACTAATGACTCTACACTACTGCTAATCACATCCAGCTGGGGATAGTGTGATAGTCTACAACATTACACTGCCAAAACACATTTCAACAGTAGACCTAGTACATTTTCAATGACAGTAAGATTTGATCTGCCTCCATTTAAAGACTGACGATCGCACAGAGGTTAAAAGTCATAAGGAAATGAACTAACAGAGATTATCTCAGAGTGAAAAATCAGACACAGCTCATACTCAGAGCAAGTATTTTCATCATTCACCGCCTGTTTAAACTTTTTGCGCAGTAATTGTTGTACTTAGATTTAAATCAGTCACACCAGTCGTGATGTAGTACTGTTAATGCTATGGATCTCAATTTGACATAATGTTGTGACTTGGACCAGTGCGAACCATTGGATCAAAGTTTGGATTTTTTTTTCCTTAGTCTCACACCATAATGCTGGCACCAATGACTCAGGCAATTTGTGAGCTAAATGTGAGCTAATATGGCAAATTGATAGATGTCTTTGGGTTTAACCCATCTAGACAGCCAGCGCTTAGTGAAAATCAATGAAAATTGATTGATGCGAGGTTTGTAGTAAACTGCATGAATATAGATGTATGGTGTTTTCGAACATTTGGCATGTTTGTTTCAATTAAAACGATCCCTGGTCTGATTGCTCTGTTAGTGTGGTTAATTTGAGTACGTGTGAACGCTGCCATACGAACCCTGCCACACACCAAACAAGCGGACTGAGACCCACTGAAAAAGATGGGTCTTGGTTTGCTTTCAAACTAATTCTGGTGTGGTTCAACTGATGTACAGTAACGCAGGTATACACCGAAATTTGGGCAACTGAAATATTTGGCTCAATTTCCGGTTTTTGACCATTATAGTGGCCAAACGGAGGGCCGAAATCATTGACTGCGGGCTTCTGCGGTTTCAGGGTCTACTTCATGCATCACGTCAGCTGTGTGGATACACTTCACCGTGACCAAATATTATGCAGGAGTAACAATATGTAAAATTAGTTTGACTGTAATATCAAGAGGTGGCTGCATTTCCGAAAAAAACTTTACTACAACTTATCCATTTTCTCTTAATTTAATTCAAACGATTAGTTAATTCAAAATGAATAATTTATCGACATTCAGATACAGACTTTGAGGCGTATTTTGTATTTTGTTAAAACAGCAATGCAACTGAATGTTAAACTGAGTATAGGAGGATCTTTTGTGACGTAATGGTTTACGTTTGTCGCGTTGCATCATGGGAATCGTGTGGCAAGAAACACCGCTAGCATACCTGTAATTTGATTGTTTTGCACGTTTGGAGGAGGATTTAGAGAAGAGGATGGTTCACATCTTGCTATGTGGTCGATTGTACGGCTTGTTGGAGGCCTGATAAAAAGTTTTTCATTTGATTTTAATATAAATAAGAACACTGATCAATGAAGCACTGACCCGGCTTTGCAGTTGCAGTGAGCAGTGATTATTTCGACCGTTCTGCGATCACCCACGGGAGATGCGAATCACGCTGTGACTCTACTCGGCCAGGTCTAACCTCTGCTTTTACTGACTGATCTCATGAAATGGCGCATGTATAACATCAATTCGTATTTCCAACACGCATAATCGCTTTTCAGCGTGTTTATGAACGCCGTTGACTTAATGTTACATTACTGTATATATAAATATGACCTACCCCAACCCCATCCCTAAACCTACCCGTCACTGTGGTTAATACCATTTATGAGTCTTCCCCTACCATCCTAGGAAAAAATATCGCTCCCCAGATGTAGATCTACATTTTGCTTCGTTTCGCTCGGACATTTAACGGCATAGACATACACGCATAGCTCAAAATGCATATAGATAACACGCCACATTGATTCGAAAGTGTCGTGTATGTTTACGCAAAAGTCATGATGTCATGTTGCTTTTAGCACTATCACTGCTTTCTGTTTGGCAGAAAAGATCGGCCCAACTTTTCGAGAAACAAAATAATCATAGGCCTCCAGACTTTTGAAAGCCTTTAATCTTTCATGAGTGAAGGGTCCAGGGGTTTCTATTAAATAAGAATAAATGTCTCCCCAGCAGATTAGTGGCCAAGACACGGGCGAGTCGGACCAACGTTTTTTGACATTCCAAATCACATATGGGCTTTGAATAACTTAAATTTTGTCACCAATACAAATTTTGAGCTTCTCTCCAAACCTCATCCAGTCATCAGATATTAAAGTGCTTATATATTGTGGATTTTGCCTGCTAACTCTCTTGAAAGTGCTTGTCGCGTCTTTACAGCCGGCCATTCTATTTGTTTTCTTGCCACACAACGACTTGCGCATGCGTACAAAGATGTCAACAAAGATCCTCCTATTTGTGGATTCTTAAAGAGCTCATTGTAATTTTTCAGTGTTGCTGTGGACCTCCTTGCCTAAATAAAACACTCATGTATTAGTGCTTGTGTGACAACAATATGTGTTTGTTTCCACTGAGGACGAGTATAGATCCTACAAATGTCGATTTGACTAATAAAAAGGAGGCTCTGTTCTCAAGTAAAACCTCCCCTGACCCAAATTTATGTGTTATGTAGTCACTGGTTTTAGGGGATTTTAATACTGTGATTTAAGACGGGCTCTATTGATGGGACAGGGCACTCTATGTCAGTCCAGTCAGGGTAAAGTCATGAGAACTGCAGCACAGTCACTTTGCTCTTCCGGAGTCTACTGGGAGCAGAATCTCGTCCGGCCTGGGAGCCAAACTAACAAAAGCACTCTGGAGGGTTGAGGTTTCTCTGCACACCGAACATTAATCCATGGAGAAAACAAGCAGATGGGATGATGGGTAGACTAGACTGTTGAATACCACAGTTTTGCACTCAAAGGCCAACATGATTCAATGCACTGATGAAGACACATTCATCGCTCTACTGTTCAGAGCCAAAAATGTTTAAGGTTGTGGGTCTTATTCTCTCCAAGGAGAAAATAAATTCTTTCTGGTCTATTTTCATCACCATCATTATCAACTATTTGAACGGCATATCATAAATCAGTTGGGGTTAGTATTCATTTTTCACATTTCAGAGGGAATAGAATAGAAACCCTAAGAGATACATTCTTAGGACTTGATTTGATATCTGAAAATGACTCCTTCCACCATTATTTAATCAATCAGCTCTGAAACAGGATAACCCACTCACCATGCCCGTGCATGTGGACAGGGCCACATATGAGTTGACCTTTGACCTCAGCACCCCATGGTAGAAGCAGAGGTCGTCCTGTGGAAAAGGCTGCAGGCTCTTGGTGCCGCTCCTGCCCAGGGTTTGTACAGTGAAGCTGGGTGCCATCAGGTCATGTGACGGCTGCAAGTCCAGGTGGAAGTCCTGCCCTAATCCATGGAACCTAAAGTGAACAGTGGGGTCGTGACCTTGACCATCCGCGGAGCGTTTCCTTCTGTGCTGGTGGGCCACGGCATGGGAGATGTAACGTCCTTGATGGTCCACCTCATATGGGGCCACAATCTCATATTCTACATAGGGAGGAAGTTAGGTTATTCCATGTTAGAGTTCAATGCATTATTTCATGAAATATCTGCAAGAGTGTAATTTATACATCATTAACGAGTTCGTTTGCACATATAATCCTTAGGCTATTAGGTTAAACTTATTTGGCCTGCTGTCCACTGGAGAGGGGCTCGATGAAGCAGCTTCAACTCGAGCTCTGATATACCCCCCAGTGGCTAAATGTTAGCCTGGTAATACCAGACTCTCTGACTACCAGACTACCAGTTTTCTCTCTCGCTCAGGGGGCGCTTCTCTGAAGTTAAAAATCATTGGTTACCCGTAAGCCAATCAGATAAATTTATTTATGACGTATGTTATGCGCCGACACAGCCGCATTCGAACCACAGACATTATGCATCGAACTCAAATCTATGATCGAACTTCCACTGTGAAACAGGGAGCGGAATGTGTGCCAACCGGGAATGAACAATTCACAAACTAGGTTATTTATATGATTTACTGAGCTGCGGCCGCCCCGCAGCATTGGCGTGCCCTGCTCTCACGAGTCATGACTGATCTAGCTTCCGCGCCCCGCAGCGCCGCGAGGGTGAGCCCGAGCCCTGCTTTCGCGAGTCATGACTGGTTATTAAGAAGTTCATTTTACTGACTCTCTGAGTCATTCGAGTCATTTCGTTTATTTAAGTGGCTTTAAATGTTATAATTTTAACAGCCAAATTCCCCGATCACATCCACCTACGCAATGTTGATCACATTCTGAATTAAGAAATCATAATGCAGTAAAAAATTATTTACAGGGAACAATAATCACTTTACCTTCCGAGTCTTATGTTCATTTGTCACGTGAAATCCACAATGAACAGATTGTTCATGAATCACATATCTGGGACTAATGCAGCAGGATGTCGAAACGAAATATGGTGGATTGTTGTTATTATTATGATGATAATAATACTATGATAATAAGAGCGCGCCAGGAGCATTCACAGCCGAGGAGACCGACGTTCTTGTCGTGGCCGTAAACGACAGAGAAGTGACGTTGATAGGGGGTAAGTTATGTCCTTATCGTTATGCGTATTATAGTTATGGCCAAACAGGTCTGATCCGTCATTACTACAATTAGCCTGAAAAAATTGGGTAGCCTATGTGTAAGCTTGAAGTGTTAATATTTTTCCTTGTTATAATTTATGATTTGCAAAAATAAAAACGGCTGCATCTGTGTTGATGAGAAATGAATGTCAAAGTGTACATAATGGCCAAGCATGCTGGTTGCTGCTGGTATACGTTGCAAATAGAGGGTCAGCAAAATAGTTCACGTGCCGGTCCTGGCTGTAAACACTTGATGATGCGAGCCAAAAACCAGAGTGAACATGGCTGTAAACGACTGTTGAAAAACTCCGGAATGTTCTCCATAACAGAGCGAATTGCATCTCGTGTCTTGTTTCCCATTTCTGTGGTCGTTTCGGTTTTTGATTTCTCTTAACCTACAATGTAAAACTCGGCGCTTAGCGTCTGACGTCACGGCTCTCAGCCTGCCCTCTGTTCGTTGATTGGCCGGCTGTTTTCAGACCGGTGGAAAACTGAAAGATAGGCTGCTATCTCAGACTGACTACAGGAGCGAAATGAAATTAGCGGAAGTAGGAGTCTGACGTAGTCAGGCTAGCTAAATGTAGGACCTGTTAATTAAAGGGCAAGGTACCTAAGATGAAGGTGGAGTTTGGGGAGGTGGAGGGATACTGGAACGGCTGATACTAGGGAGAGGTAAGCGGCTGCTTATATACTCTGGTTGTTGATTGGAAGATTAGATGGGCTCGCTCCTCCCTAACTTATGTTTAGGAAATTCATCTAGTTTCCTGAACACTTTGTCTTGTTTTGATGAGTATTTATTCAAAACATTTTTCTGAATAGAAGCATATTTAAATGTAATGTTAAATGCAAATAAAAATAATGCATCACAGTTTTATTATGCATTATGTTTATTTTGAAAGAGTACAACCCACACTACAAGTATGGGGTGGTGATGGCTCACATGCCTTTGGTGTGAGAGACCCGGGTTCGAATCCACTGTGAGACACAATGTGTCAGTTTAACCCCTATAGTGCGACCTCTGACATATATAGCAATTGTAAGTCGCTTTGGATAAAGCGTCAGCTAAATTAATAAATGTAAATGTAAAATGTAAAAGTACAACCCACACTATACATTGTAAGATTAATTCAATGTGTTTCTTGCCATTTTTTTGAAATTAATTGTATAATTTACTAGCAATTTCTGAGTGAACATTTACACCATTTTTTCAGTGCATAATGACATACTTTTAAGGGCTAAGTTGGTGATGTTGAACTAATTCAGTCAATTCAGGTACTTTCTTATTCTTTTATGAACTAAAGTAAACTAAAAGAATGACATCCATGTAGCGTCTCATCTTTTTTAAAACTTTCACTAATGCTGCAAATGCACACATTACACTGAAAAAAATTGGTGTAGTAGAAACTATGTTCACAAATTGTCAATTTCACAAACAGTTACAAAGATACGACAGACTGAATTGCACATGAACTTTTGAAGAAGACTGAAGTATTTTCTTGTAAATCATTTTTTGCAAACGAGTCAATGCTGCTTAAAGGAGTAGTTCACTTTTAAAAAAAACTTTTGCTGATAATTTACTCACCCCCATGTCATCCAAGATGTCCATGTCATTCTTTCTTCAGTCGAAAATTAATTAAGGTTTTTGATGAAAACATTCCAGGATGTTTTCTATATAATGGACTTCATTGGGAACCAAATGGTTCAAGGTCCAAATGAGAGTTTCAGTGCAGCTTCAAAGGGCTTTAAGTGACACCAGATAATGAATAAGGGTCTTAGGACCCTTCGAGTCATGACTCAAAAAAAAAAAAGATGTTTATTTTGATGAGTTTGAATAGGAGAGTCACGAACGCTAATCACAGAACAGAGCAAGGCGAGCATTTATGCTTATAAAACTTTAACTTTTTTATTTATTCTTTAAATTAGCGACCGTTTCGCTGGATAAGACCCTTATTCATCGTCTGGTGTCGTTTAAAGCCCTTTGAAGCTGCAATGAAACTCTCATTTGGACCTTGAACAGTTTGGTTCCCAATGAAGTCCATTATATGGAGAAAATCCTGGAATGTTTTCATCAAAAACCTTAATTTCTTTTCGACTGAAGAAAAGAATGACATGGACATCTTGGATGACATGGGATGAGTAAATTATCGCAAAAGTAGTTTTTTTTTTTAAAGTGAACTACTCCTTTAAGTTAGGAAGGACAAAACTATTTAAAAATGAAAAATAATACAAATACAAAAATAAAACAACTTTTTTAATTCTAATTTAAGACTAATATTTTGGTTTGCCAGATAAATTATAAATGTATGGCTGCAGTTTCTATAGTCCAAATACAGACCTTAGAAAGGACTAAGAACATTTAAAAGCCATTTATCATTTAATGATTCACATCAGGGAAAAAAAAAAAAATAATTTTTTTATATATATATATATATATATATATATATATATATATACACACACTCACCGGCCACTTTATTAGGTACCCCATGCTAGTAACGGGTTGGACCCCCTTTTGCCTTCAGAACTGCCTCAATTCTTCGTGGCATAGATTCAACAAGGTGCTGGAAGCATTCCTCAGGGAGTTTGGTCCATATTGACATGATGGCATCACACAGTTGCCGCAGATTCTCGGCTGCACATCCATGATGCGAATCTCCCGTTCCACCACATCCCAAAGATGCTCTATTGGATTGAGATCTGGTGACTGTGGAGGCCATTTGAGTACAGCGAACTCATTGTCATGTTCAAGAAACCAGTCTGAGATGATTCCAGCTTTATGACATGGCGCATTATCCTGCTGAAAGTAGCCATCAGAAGTTGGGTACATTGTGGTCATAAAGGGATGGACATGGTCAGCAACAATACTCAGGTAGGCTGTGGCGTTGCAACGATGCTCAATTGGTACCAAGGGGCCCAAAGAGTGCCAAGAAAATATTCCCCACACCATGACACCACCACCACCAGCCTGAACCGTTGATACAAGGCAGGATGGATCCATGCTTTCATGTTGTAGACGCCAAATTCTGACCCTACCATCCGAATGTCGCAGCAGAAATCGAGAACTCATCAGACCAGGCAACGTTTTTCCAATCTTCTATTGTCCAATTTCGATGAGCTTGTGCAAATTGTAGCCTCAGTTTCCTGTTCTTAGCTGAAAGGAGTGGCACCCGGTGTGGTCTTCTGCTGCTGTAGCCCATCTGCCTCAAAGTTCGACGTACTGTGCGTTCAGAGATGCTCTTCTGCCCACCTTGGTTGTAACGGGTGGTTATTTGAGTCACTGTTGCCCTTCTATCAGCTTGAACCAGTCTGGCCATTCTCCTCTGACCTCTGGCATCAACAAGGCATTTCTGCCCACAGAACTGCCGCTCACTGGATGTTTTTTCTTTTTCGGACCATTCTCTGTAAACCCTAGAGATGGTTGTGCGTGAAAATCCCAGTAGATTAGCAGTTTCTGAAATACTCAGACCAGCCCTTCTGGCACCAACAATCATGCCACGTTCAAAGTCACTCAAATCACCTTTCTTCCCCATGCTGATGCTCGGTTTGAACTGCAGGAGATTGTCTTGACCATGTCTACATGCCTAAATGCACTGAGTTGCCGCCATGTGATTGGCTGCTTAGAAATTAAGTGTTAACGAGCAGTTGGACAGGTGTACCTAATAAAGTGGCCGTGAGTGTGTATATATATATATATATATATATATATATATATATATATATATATATATATATATATATATATATATACATATACAGTATATACAAATGCAAGCAAATGTGATTTATTGGAAGGACATGTCAAGATGCTGCTCATGGGGCGAAGGATGTGTTTTAATGTTGTGTGATTCTGACCTCTACATACACTCACACTCCTCTCATCCTCGCGGTGGTCTGGTGGCTCGAGTTATAAATGCTTTTACAGACATGAGCAGGCAGATTTATGATCTCTGACCGTAGAGACACACACTGATGACACACACGCTAACGCTCCGCTGTGATATGGAGACACACGCTCTCACCATCTCTCATTCTCTTTCTCTCACACAAACTTGCACGCACACACATGCGCTATTATATCTGGCTACTTCAGTCTCTAAGCTCATACCAAACAGTGCAGAGACTCTTCACAGGATAAAGGCAGTAAGTGCACACAGAGACTGTTTGTAAAGCTTGGCTGATTGATGGAGAGCTTCTTCAAGTGTCTGTCTTTGTTCATTGTTCACTAAGTCCCAGTGCATACCAATCTTTATGCCACACACCCCCACTTTCTGTGTGTGTGCATGCACAAAATTGTCCACTGGATCAACATACAAAACTCACTTTCGGGGACATCTGGGGACACCCTTCCGTATAATTTATATATGAAATAAACAAGTTTTTTATCTTCAATTTAAGAGGTTTTCTTTTATGAGAAGAGGTCAGGTTAGCCTGTATTGAAACCCTTGGATTATTATATGTATTTATATAAAAACTGCTATTGTGTTATTGTTTTTAGTAGGCTATATCCTTAATTACAAACCTAATGAAATGTGCATATCAGATTCTGTCTACTCCAAATTTCACCACAAGAACATTCAAACTTGAGATCGCCTGATACAGTAACAGTAAGCTACATTATTTTTGTATTATATTTTATTTTTAAAACGGTCTTATCTCAACACAACAGTTTATTGCTTTTATTATAGAGTGCATTTGTCGATCAATTAGGGTATCTAGCGCCCCCTGGCGACGAAATCCCATCTAGTCATTTTCCTTCAAAACCTTGTTTCTTTCTTTTAATTTTAAACGAAAGTGTCATACAAGTCTAAATTAATGATGCAATATGAATAAATTGCTCACATGCCTTATGAAATGAAACAATAATAATAATGCGACTGACAGCAATCACATCGGACAGGTAGGCTATGTCAATCACATCGGACAGGTAGGCTATGCTTTCTCACCTGTGTTGCGAGGTAAACGCAGTGTTTCCAGCAGAGGTTTATGCTTTACACGAGGACCAGCATGAAGGGTTGCAGATGCACAGGAAGTTCTCTACATGGATAATAAACAGTGAACATGCATCATTTGCAATGCAATTAAACGCAATCACTTTGAAGAAACAAACGCGTGTTTGCTCACCTGGTGCCATCCGAGTATGAAAAACAGAATGAAAAGCACAGAACAGACTGATGAGGTATAATTCCTCACTGATGGCACAGGGCGCAGGCAAACCATGTCTCCTGCAGGCTCCTATCCAAAATCTGCAGCGAACAGCCTCTGCGCCTCTCCAAACGCACGCTCTCCGCTGAAACACTGCACGCTCTTGTGCACTTAAAATCTATTCATACAGCATCGCATCAGTGAAGTTCTTTCGAATCAAACGGGATCCCGAATCCATGATATGTATCCTGCAAGTGTATTTCCAGATCCAACAGCATTTTGGAGAGGTTTATTTTCTTCCTGCGCATTAGTGGCGTGTGACTGAGGATAAGTGTGCCATTCTTAATGCAGATGTTCTCCGCTCAGTGCGCTTTGAGTGAATGTCTGGAGCGGCTCGAACGCCGGTGTGATTCACACGCGCTTCCAAACAGCCAATCGCAGCTCGCACCTGTGCGCGAGAGCCCCTGGCTCCCGATGAGAGGAGGGTCGAAACACTGGAAAAAAGTAAACCCACTAACAGTAATTTCTGCTCTAGTTTTTAATCAAATTAAAGGTGGTTTAAATATTGAAGTCACTACTAATTCAAAATGGGATGTTCTTATTTTGTATGTAATATTTCAGGATTTATCCGTGCACATCATCAGATAATTATTATTTGAAAGTTCATGTTTTTTCTTTTACAGTCTTTAACCAAAGTAGCCAATTCTCCCTCCCACTTCAAACAAAATATATTATTTTTTTCCGATGATGTGATTATGAGGGCAAGACAACCTGTCACTCACAAGAAATCAAATAGCAAACCAAAAACATTTCAACCATTCAATCAATTTCCAATGGACAAAATTGAATCTCATCCTGCATTTGTATCTTGTTCCAGAAGCCGTTTCAGGGCTATGTGTCACAATAGGAAAAAAACACTATGGCAATTTGCATATGACAATTTTCTGATGATCAGATATACCTAGAGCCAAAGTTTATTAATCTTTTTATTTTAAGTTGGTAATTTTAAGATTACTGTTGTAGTTAAATAGGGTACATAGAGGTTGCAATTAATATTCCTTTTTTTTCAGTGATGCCATATCAGTTCCCCAAAGAACCTTTCAGTAAACAATTTTTAAAAGAACAAGTTTTGCCTTAGTGTGAAGAACATTTTAATAATCTTTTTTTTCTTCACCATAAAGAACCTTTAGTGCATTAAAAAAGTTCCATATATGTTAAAGGAGCTATATGTAGAATTCAGTAACGCTTGTTATTAGCGACACCAGTGGCCATTAAGTGAACTGCAGCCAACAACTTATTGCTCATGCTTGCATTTGTGCACATGTAACAAACAAGACTAAATGTGATTCAATGCCCTGACATACTCACACAGGGACTGGCTGGGACTAAAAAAGGCCCTTGTCATGGATACATCTGCTTCAGTGCCAGATTCCATCATTCCACCCACCCGATCGGCATCTCCGGATTACTAATCACCGTCACCTGTCACCACCACCTGCACTCAATCCCCGTCTCATTCACCAGCACCATAAAAGACTCACCCGTTCACTTCATCATCGTCTGGTCTAGTCTACACACCGACCTCAGACTCCCACCACTTGATTCGACTACTTACCTTCTACTTACCTGATTCCAGTCCTTCTTTATCCGATCCATCATCATCCTGCGCTCCAATCATCCTGTACAGATAAGAGACTCTGATTAAAGACTGTTCTGAGATACATGCTATCATCTTTCAATCTGATTCTCACCTTCCATCTTCCATTGTGCATCTATATCAATAAACCTGTGAAACTCACCAGTCTGTGTCTTCCGATCCCTGACAGCCCTGGACTTTAACTAGGCCCGGCCCAAAGCAATCGACCTGCGGAAACTCGACAACAACAACAATAACGCCTGCTGCCTGGCATGAGTGTCACAAGACTTTAATGTGGCTCATATACCATCCAAATGATAGCTAAAAGCCTATTATGCAATCTACTCCATGCTGTCTCAAAATTAATGTATTACTTAATAATCTTAATTAATTTATGCAGTAATTAATCTTCGCTACTGCACAAATTATAATACCACATCTAAATGAAAATAGGCTTCACCATTATAAATGTAACTTCTGTATTAAAAATCTTCAAAGTTTGTATGCATTAGCTGCAGGGTTCCAGACTGTGTCCAAATTGGTTGCATATGCAACCTTTTTTTTTTGAGAATGTGCGATTAAAAATTTTATGTGGTCGTATATGTGCGAGTGGACACTCGTTGTATCAGCTTCTGCAGTCCATAACTTATGTTCAAAATGAACGAGTAGGCTACATTATGAATCCATTTTCCAACTAGGCTACTTTCAGAACACTTAAGGCCCGTGCACACTGGGACGAATATCAGCACGCGTTGTTCGTCTGCGTTTTTCAACGCGTTTTTTGTGTTCATACCCTGAGCGTTTTTCGCTGACGATGAGCCGAGTGAACATACAAATTCATTCCTTGACATTAGATGGCGCTTAATGTAAAACAGAAAAAGAATAATAGAATCCTATACTAGGATGTTCATTTTCATGTCTCAACATCAGGCATGTGATTGGCTAAGGACAAAAAAGCAGGAAAATATACCGAGCCGCATCGGCTCCTCGCATCCTGATCCGCATTTTTCCTCTATGTTTTATTAACATTAAATAGATAGTTCTCCCAAAAATTGTAATTGTCATAATTTACTCTCTCAAGTTGTTTTAAACCTGAATAAGTTTCTTTCTTCTGTTGAATTTATTTGGAAGAATGTGGGTAACCAAACAGTTGATGTACCCCACTGATTTCCATAGTACATTTTTCCCTATGGAAGTCAATGGGGACCAGCAACTCTCTGGTTACCCACATTCTTCAAAATATCTTCTTTTGTGTTCAGCACAAGAAATAAATTAATACAGGCTTGGAACAACAGTACAGTGAATAAAAAATGGCAGAATTTTAATTTTTCAGTCAACTATCCCTTTAAGGACAAAAGGGATTCGACCTGTACACGATGCGTCTTATACACGCGCATTTGACAAGCAGATTTCTCTCAATTTTCTTCGGTTTGCTTTCAGTTTAGACATAACCAAATGTTCTTCTGTAAACCATGTGTGTATTTGAGAGTATTAGCGAAATAAGACTAGAAAGATAACTTAGTCCTTTTAGTCATGTGCGTGTCGGGTGCATCAGCAGTGAGTGAATGACATTTAACCGGCAAGGCTTTAAAGCACATGCAAATTATGAACTTTTGTGAACTCACTGAACTGATTTGGCCGTTCCTCTGCGTTAATATTTTATGTGAGTATTTGTCGCGTTGTACACTAATGCTGTTGAGACGGAGGCGTCAGAACTAAAACTGATAAAATGCACGATATTCATATTACTACAAAAGCAGTCAGCAGCTTGCTTGGAGCAAGGATCATAGTGCAAATTTGAACTTTATCGATATATCGCCCAGCCCTACTGGGGACCTAACGGTGATGTTCTTGTAAACTGACAACGATAACACAATAGCGCGAGAGCGACTGAGGTACGAAATTGAGCAGGTGAAAAAGCTGAACGCAAGTACGTCTTTGTTGATACTTGGAAAGGAAGGAAGAATCTGTACGCACGTCAGCCAGTTATGTCCTCATATCCTCTCCTTTTCACTCCGGCAGCCGACCCAGCCGACACCCGTCCCCTCACCCTTTTATTTTTTTTTACAGATCTGCATGATTCACATAGGTCACATTTTCAGGTCGGAAAATCCGGAATTCCGGATTAATCCGGAAAAATCACATCCCTGCAACATGTTTTATTATGACATATTAAAACAAATAATGAATGAAATAATGATAGAAATAATGTCTTCTGTTTTAGAAAAATAAATATATGAATAATAAATAACTAAAAAAAAAAGCCTCCAAAATGTAACAAAAAATAGCTCTCACAAACTTACAAAAACGAACTAACAAAATCTATTTATGTCTTTCGTTTTGATTCTCTTTATCCTGTTTTTCTTCCTCATCCACCTTGTTTGCCCATCTATATTTTGCTGTAGAACCGAATCTTTCCAAGAGTTTTTTTTATTTTTTTTGGAAAACCAGGACATTTTCATCACTTAAAAACAGCCAGGACAGGACGTGAAAACAGGATATGTAACGCAAAGTTGAGATGTTGCCTAGAGATAAAAACATAGCACTAGTTGTCGGATGAACAGATGCTCGAGAGATGAGAGTTGTCGTATTTTACCCGCGTTTAATAAAACCAATTCAAACTTTACACTCGTCCTCATACATGGGGATTGAGCGAGAAAAATACAAACAAACATCCAACTCTGGTCACAATAGAAAAATAAAAGAAAAGAAAGAATAAAGAGTCGGCAGAGCGGTTATCTCTCTCCTCACTTGTCAAAATCTAACTGACACTACGCACACTATGCGCAGTTCTAATCTCAACTCAGATTCCTATAAAACACAAAGTGACCGTTACACATGTCCCAGGAAAACAGGACTGTTGGTCACCCTATACTATACTTTTATTACAGATATATTAATATAAATATTATCATAGCTCTTTATGCTCCGAAACCAGCAGCTATCTTCTTCGCTGTATGCGTGCTCGGCAAGACCGTTTTGTGTTTGAGTGCCCCCAAGTTATGCCTAACTGTAACTTCAGAAGTACCAGACATGTGAGCAAACCCGCCAATCTCGTTGGTCTGAATAGTCTGCACGCGGCGCGTCAAACCAAAAAAATGAACCCGAGGCGTTTTTTTTTTCAAATGCCGCTTTTACGCGTGGCGTTTTTCGCGTCGGTGTGAACACTCACATTGGCGTCCATTGTTTAGTCACGAGGCGTGAGACGTATATCGCATATATAAAAAATATTCGCGTGCGAAATTCGTCGGTGTGAACAGGCCTTTAGGCTATGTTGGAACCCACTACCCAGTTACGTATTATTTCCACATCTGCATATTTGGACGATTACGCATTTTATTAGAATTGTAATGAGACCATGTTTTCTGCCAAAATAAAAGCTCAATGCCATTTCCGTCAAAATAAAAGATACATGCGTTTCTCTCTTTCAAGTACAGAAATGAGTTCGAAAATAATTTTGAAAGTGGCTTTTATTTTTCAGTGCTTTTTTTTTTACAACATATGGCTATTACTTCCATTGGATTAATATTATAACTTTATAGTAATGTCAGACAGACAGTAGCCCTACATCACAACTAAAAAAAAAGGTTTGAGTTTTTCTTTGTTCAATTTGCACACTGAATATGGGTTGGAGCCCATTATTTTGAACTCTCAAAGTGATCAAATGTAGACGGCTAGTCTGGGGCCAAAATGCCCAGGGTGATTTTTTGTCCCAGTCCACCCCTGCACATGCAAAACATGTTTATGTATTGTATGGAGTGAAAACAGTCTCAAAATCTTCCACAAATGCACACACCGTAAATCAATCCACAAATGCACACAACAGATCCACACACACACGCAAAGCAATCCACAAATGCACGTGACAAATCCACACATGCAAATCAATCCACAAATGCACGCGAGAGATCCACACACACAAATCAATCCACAAATGCACGTGAGAGATCCACACACACAAATCAATCCACAAATGCACACAACAGATCCACACACACAAATCAATCCACAAATGCATGCGACAGATCTACACATGCAAATCAATCCACAAATGCACGCAACAGATCCACACACAAATCAATCCACAAATGCACGTGACAGATCCACACAAGCAAATCAATCCACAAATGCACGCGAGAGATCCACACACACAAATCAATCCACAAATGCACGTGAGAGATCCACACACACAAATCAATCCATAAATGCACAAGACAGATCCATACATACAAAGCAATCCACAGATGCAAGCAAGAGATCCACACACACAGTGATCCACTAATGCATGTGAGAGATCCACACACACAGCAATTATGCATTATTGTCTTTACTCACAATCCACAAATGCTATATCTGCACCTGTAATTTCATGCCAATCCCATCAGGTGCTCTTGCTTTATTGAGAGACACTCATTCTCTTCTTCCAGTCTCTCTGAGTTTGGTCAATACTGCTGTTGGTAAATTGTGCTTAGCTTCTCCCAATAAAAACAGTAATAGATCAGTCCATTCACTATTTCAGCAAGACATTGTTACTTTATCACCTGTGACTGCTTATTGGAGTAATATAGGTTGGTAATATCTGTTGGAAAAAGTGTGGATGCTTCCACATCTCTTTTTTAACCAATAAAGTAAAAGAGATTTCTTTTAAAATAATTCATAAATGCTACCCTGCAAATCACTATGATTTGATTTGTGCGTGTGTGGATCGGTCGTGTACATTTGTGGATTGATTTGTGTGTGTGGATCTCTCACGTGGATTGATTTGGATTTGTGTGTGTGTGTGTGTGTGTGTGTGTGTGTGTGTGGATCTCTCTCGTGCATTTGTGGATTGATTTGCATGTGTGGATCTGTCGCGTGCATTTGTGGATTGATTTGTGTGTGTGTAGATCTTTCGCGTGCATTTGTGGATTGATTTGCGTGTGTATGTGGATCTGTCGCGTGCATTTGTGGATTGCTTTGTGTGTGTGTGGATCTGTCACGTGCATTTGTTGATTAATTTGCATGTGTGGATCTCATGGTGTGCATTTGTGGATGGGTGCCTGACGTATGCGGATCTCTTGCATGCATTTGTGGAAGGTTTTGAGACTGTTTTCACTCCATAGTATTGTACTGGATTACGCTCTGTGGATGGTGGTGATGATTGGGCATTGATTGATCTCAGTCTGACCCTGCTGTTATTTTTCTTCCTTAAATTGTTCATTTTTGCCTATGACGTTTTGAGTTTGGAAAATCACAGTAATGATTTCCATTACACGAGTAGATGTTAAAACTTCATGTTAATTTATACTTGGTAGCTTTACAGTAAACTATGCTTCTCAATCCATTTACGCTTCTTTCCATTTGGTAGTGTGGCTCCTCTTCTGTCCAGTGTTAACGGCTGCAGTGTACTTCCCGCATTAGAACACACGACGGCTGCAACTACAGTGTGGTCTCCCTAGTGGACCAGCACTACAACCGTCTGGATTGAGCAGAGTAGGGGACATCTCTAGGGTCTTCAAGTCGGCACCTTCCGTCCTCAGTGTTTCGTCGACTAGCCCACGACACCTTAAGGGGCTGGAACAGTGACTCTGGCGTCCAGAGTTACCCCCGTCCCCCACTCAACTCAGTCTTACTGCCCTCTACATTCATCCTGCTGCTGAGACCTAACCACAATCTCGCGCAACCCAACCATACGCGCCAACCACGTTTGACTAAGGCTGTCGAGCCCCACTGGTGCGTTATAAAGCAGTTTCAGTGGCAAACGGTTCCGTATGGCATACCACCTACCGCAAACCACAATATCTGGCCAACCACCATCATTCAAACAATATACACAGGAACGTAATGACTGTAATTACAATGCAACCTATACAAACAGACTCTTCAAGAATTCTACGAAACTTAGCGTGGCTGCCTGTACATAGCCAGCTAGAATCTTTCCGTCTCAACCACAGCCAGTTGCTGCTCCAGATAAATTCTTTACTGTGCAACGCAACTCTTGGCCACTGAATCCGACGTCTCCTGAGGAACCGGATTGTAGAGTGTGCCACAAAACCTCGACAACCCACTTCCACTGGATAAACCTGGACTCTCCATCCTCGCTGTTCTGCTTCAGTGGCCAGATGAGCATACCGCAATTTCTTCCTCTCATATGCCTCATCTACCGCATCCTCCCATGGCACTGTTAGCTCTATCAGCTGAACAATGCGTGCTGATCCAGACCACAAAACAATATCTGGTCGTAAGTTAGTGGTAGCAATCTCAGGTGGAAAAATAAGCCGTTGATCAAGATCAGCCAGCATCTTCCAGTCCCTAGCAGCTTCCAGTTGTCCTGGGCGAGAATTGGTGTTAACACCTTTTCTTGGTGGTTGCTCGCCTGGGCGGAGGAATATTGTCTTCTGCGTGTAATGTTTTGCAGGCGGCAACTTATTGGTCATACTACGCTTGCCTTCCAATGCTAAAGCCAAACATCGCAGTACTTGGTCATGGCGCCAAGTAAACCGACCCTGGCTAAGAGCCACCTTACATCCTGTCAGAATGTGCCTTAATGTGGCAGGTGATGAACAAGACAAAGGACACAAAGGACAAGAGGGATCCTCTCCTACCCAGAGGTTTAGGTTCTGCAGTGATGGGAGGACATCATATGTTGACCTAATAAGGAAGCTGTTCCTGCTCTCTTCCATTGACCAAAGGTTCTTGCCAGCCCAACTTGCGTTATTCCACACTCTCCCATCTCATCCACTCTCCCTGCTTGGCCTGGGAAATGGCCTTTAAATATAAGGGATATAAGTATAGTTTTATAATACATCAAGAGCTCAGGGAAAATTTGATTCCTAATGAAATCTAAGCATGAAAGTTCACGTTTATTTAAAGTCCATGAAAGTTGTGTTTAACCGAATTCATGTTTGATTGACATTCAGCTTATGTATAATTAGGGCTCAGATAAGAAACATTAATGTCTTAAATTATTTTACACTATAATTTTAGAAAAATAGATAGAGATAAATAGATATTAATAACTATCCTGTAGAAATTAGGCACTTTAGAAATACTAAGCTCAGCCACTACAGCATGTGGACTACAATCATTATATTCCCATTATGCCAGGGTGCTGCATGCAATATAACACAATAAGAAACAGAATATATTTCCCTCTGACAGTAAGACCTCCCAAATGTAGACAGCACACTTTACAGCCATTATGTTTGCCATATCTCACTCTCACATAATAGAAAAAAGAGAGAGGAAAAAATACACTTGGTTCTAAAACTGCTTCTTGTGTTTCAAAAGTTTCCTCAGCACACTATGATTTCTTGATGCTGTTCATGTCCTGTAGAATAATGGCCACTGCAGGCAGTAAAACATCTATGTCTTGAGACTGCTGTGAAATACAATGGCTGCATCATTTTATCTTACATATACAGTCAATGGCCATGTATAATGTGTGTTTTCTTTATGCTACACTGCATGCATTTTCCAAAAGGAAGAAAAATGCCTTGGTTGTCATAAATCAGATGTAATGAACAGAAAGTTTATCAAATACTGTACATATTGAACACTGATCACACTATTTAAAACGATAGTAAAAGGTTGGAAGACCGCAGTTTCACATGGAGCATTTGGAGATTTTTAGAGATCATAGACTCAATGAACAACATCTCAACACTAAATGATAAAGGCCGTCTCATAGACGCCTCAAATACAATACGGTGCATTTCGATCGATATGGGAAAATAAAAGCCGGGCTATTATTTTAAAGTTTTACGGTATTCGTTTTGTTCAAATTACATTTTTATTGTTAGTTTGAATTAATTTGACAGACAGCATTCGCTGATGTTGACCAAGCTAGCACCATTAAGAGCTGTTAACGCTCACGAATTCACGTGAAACACGCAATTGATACTTTCACACGCTCTCACGCCACACACTATTTTGTCACACACAGAAAAAGGACACGAGAGACGTACAGACTATACAGAGCTGGTTAGTTAAGCTCTCAGATTCTGTCAATTTTATTACACAATTCAAACAATAAATACTGTTTTGGCGCTTGCAAATGTTACACGGCAGATCCCTAGCGCACGTGAACCAATTATCTCTAGCTAATGGTAAAAGAACACAAACAATGTTGAAAGATACAGTATGCTACAACTTACCAAAATGTATTCCTCATGCATAATGTCGACCACTCATCTTTTTGAACTCTTTCCCTGAACTGAAATGTAGAAGTGGGCTGTACTTTCCACATGATTAACATCAGGTTAGTAAACCCACAAGCCATGCGAGTTACTTGTGTATTGCAGTTTGGCTGCTGGTTATGCTGCCCACCCACATAGCGCTTCCCATGGCCGACACTGATATTATGACACCTGCCGGGCCGGGGCTAGTAATTTAGCATGCTAATTCAGGCTAATATCTCGGCAGCACTATAACTTGTCATTTTTTAATGACATCATCAACCTTATTTTTTCACATTCTTTTGATGCATGTAGATATTTGGATATTTTAATCTCAATTTTTACAGATGGCACCTTTGAATCAATATGTAACGTGAATAATAAATTCACACACACAGAATACAAATCAGGATAATCAAACATAGATATCTCAATAAACATTGCAATGCCCCTTAAACATAATCTACAATTACATAAGCGGATATCACTCTTTGGAAAGATATTATACATTGCAGACTGTTCTAAAAAAGGGGTTAACAAATGGCTAACACCCTCAGGTCAGACAAGGCTACTACACAATAGCATCCGCACATGGTCTCCTGAGCACGATATTAACTCTTATATATAAACGTTCACTACATAACTTCGACATCAGAAGACTCACACCAGTTAACATATTATTTCCCTGAAGTGTTTACAGCATTGAAACTGTTCCTCGAAAACCCGCTGGGCTGTGGCTCGCATCCGTTATTAGGCCTACTCCCCCACTGTGATGCTCCGTATTGGAAGTCACCATCAGATGAGTCATACTTCCACGATTGCATTTCACAAGTTCTCAAGCGACCATCAATCCCCACCAATCAGCGCCTTTCAGCATCTTCTTCCAGTCTCTCTTTGAATTGCATGTCTATCTGAAAGTCCATGGACCGAGTGCAAGGCCGAAATCCCTTCCTGATTACCCGGTTTTCCAGCATGTCTTCAGTAACAACTGGCAACCCAATTTCCACCTCACCGGCCATGGGACTGTGCTATTGACCTGCTGCCTGGGGCTACACCACCCAAGGGTCGAGTATATCCCCTGTCCATCCTGGAGCAGAAGACCATGGAGGACTACATCGAGGTAGCACTTCAGTCAACAATTAATCCACCCATCTACATCCCCTGCCACTTCAAGCTTCTTCTTTGTGGCAAAGAAGGATGGAGGCTTGCAGCCATGCAACAACTATTGAGCCCTCAACACTTGGTGAAGCAATGGTGAAGTACAGCTATCCTCTTCATTGACTCGAATCAACTTCATGACAGACCTGCCACCCTTAGAATCCAACACCTGTGTTAGTGCTGGGCGGTTTGACAGAAAATTTATATCACGTTTTTTTTTCAAAATCATAACGGTTTTTTGCACTAATAACCGGTTTTTCATAACGGTTAGTAGAGCAACGGGTAAAGGGTCCGTCTATGGTCGCGCAGCGTGAACGGCTTCGTTCCGAACGCTGTGTAATTAAATACACTGGTATGGCGGTTTATTCAAAATCAAAATCGTGACGAAAATATAAACCGGTTTTCGGTTTGAACCAGTTTACCGCCCAGCACTAACCTGTGTCTTCGTGGCCATAGATCACACCCTGTAAACACATAACTTTGCCCACAGCTCTAGAAGCCACTGAACTATTATTTTGCCATGTGTTCCATCACTTTGGACTCCCCGAGGACATAGTATCAGATAGAGGACCACAGTTCATATCTCGAGTGCATCTCCAACAAGCAGTGCGAAGACACAAGATCCAGGCCAACTCTCGACGAAATGCGATTCCTCAGGGTTATCCAGGACAGATGGTCTGCCTCTCAACCAGGGATGTCCGTCTCTCCTGCCCTTCCGTAAGCTGAGTCAACGCTACATAGGTCCATTCACGGTGCAAGGGCAAATCAACCAGTTCACCCACAGGCTTAATCTTCCCTCACAGTACCATATTTCACAATCCTTTCAAACATCACTCATTAAACCCTATTCTGACCCACTGTTCTCTTTTCCCCAGAATCAGGTGGAACCTTCACCTCCTCTAGATGTCGCTAATGAGGAGCTGGTCTACCTTCTCGACTCCCAACGAAGAGGGTGGCCGTATAGAGTATCTGATTGAATAAAAAAAAATGGGTATAAATGGTTGCAATGGCACAGCTGGATGTTTGCAGCGAGCAGCACATACAGTATCTTCTAAACGTCTGTCTTAGTAGCATGGATGGCAATTGGATGTTTGTTAACAGTATATTGCTGCAAATCTATTTCTAACTTTTATTACTTCTAAGCAAAGAACAAAAAAATAACTTTGTCGTGAGCATAAAGGGATATTGAATCACATTCAGTATTTTGTGCGTTACGTGTGCTCGAGCAATACGTTTCTGGCTGCAGTTCAGATAACAGCCACTGGTGTCGCTATCAATAAGGTTTGTGAATTGCACATATAGCCACTTTAAGTTATTTATGGATTTTTTAGATCACTAACCATAATATGAGCATCAACAATCAGTAGAGGTTCTTGCCTTGCAAACATGAACAACTAATGATCAACATGACCAAAATGTAATTTTAATGTATGCAACAGTTTTCTATTTTGCTGCTGCAAAATTTCATTGACAGAGTCAGGCTCACACACACATGCACACACACACGTATCCATGGGGAGTTTAATTCACTGGCCCAACAAAAACTCGCCCTTATACTCAGCCGTGGCGCTGGGCCATCTGAACCACTCTGACCTCACCGGTAATTTTCCTCTCAGGTATCCAGCAGCCACTATCGGACAGAGGACGGCCGCATCAACTGACTTCTCTCGAGGAGAGAGAGACATATAGACGATGGTTTAGTCTTTTGCTAAATGTGTGCAGGAGGAATTGTTCTAATGATGCCTTTCATGTTTGTCTGCTCATTAGGGCAGAAAGAGCTCTCTAGCAGAGCGGATACAGTGGAGAACGTGATGTGTCCAGTCTTATGACACACCGTAGGGGTGCCTTTTTCTGTGAAAAGGTCTTCACCCTCGTGTTGTGTCCACAGACCGCTTAGAATAACAGCCTTTATATCTCTCTGTGGAGGGGACTGGCTGCTTAGAACAGATAATACACCATGAAAAAAACTTCTGAAAACTCAGTTTCCATGCACTGATTATGTGTCTGCAGAAATGCTACTTATAACTACTACAGTAGCTAGTTTACACCTGCATTGTCAGTCCCTTGTGAAAAAGAAGTGCAGTTATGAAGTGTCTTCAAATCTTTAAAAAAATATCGGTAACATTTTACAGTCTTTACACACCTAAGTACACTTAAAAAAAAACAAATTAAGTACAGTTTTTAAAAGTATGCTCAAGCGTACTTCAGAGGTGCCGCATATGTTGCATTTAGAGTTAAATGCACTTAAAGTCACAGATGCACAGTGAAAGATGGAGTCTCTGACTGACTGATAGTCAATCACAGTCAGTCAGAGCAACTTATCAGTAAAGCCGTGATATTTGGAGTGTGTCTGGCCCACAGAATAAAGGATAGTGGCCTCATAGTTTGTGGGCCAGGGCCTGGTGTACAGCATTGAATGAAAGACCCTTTGACAGTCATCCTTTTCCACAGGAAAAACTCCGTTTTCTCCACTTGTAGATTGCTGCATCTGCACCCCAGCCACAGTATGGAGAGCCAGAGCAAACTTACCAGCACATTTCTAGAATAAAAAAAAAGGCAGAGAGAAGTTGGGCTGTCTAGCCTCATCTCAGACTCCCTTAGGAGTGAAAGTGAATATTGCAGACAAGCTTGGAGAGACCACCCAGACAAGCCAAACCATGATCACCTTCAAAAAACTAGATGCACTAGATGCAGAGGCCAGACATTTCAATCTAATGCATTTTTTTACAGTATTGTGGAAATAATGAAAAATAATAGTTCCCCTTAAAGTTTCCCTTTGAGCTTATTGCAGTTTAATCATTATTGCCCAGACAAAAAAGATACAGTTCATTTAAAAGTGGGGTAGGTGATTTGTTTCAGAAACTTTACATCCTCATAACAATTCACGTAGTTATAGAATCAAAATTTATTTATATGTCTATATCGTCTGTGGAAGGTGTAAGACCATAAAAAATTTGTCTAATTATTGAATTTGATCTGAGCAAAACTTTTTCCATAGGTCCTCACCCCTGCTTGCGCAGACATCACACGTCACCAGCACATTTCATGCTTTGCAGAGTTACAGATGTCAGTCACCAAGCACCGCAACCGAAATAGCTGCCACCTTTTACATTTTCTCCTGAAACAAAACATTGAGTTTATGCTGCCGTTCAGTTCATAACTGCCATTATTTGGAAGAGATGGAAACGTTATACTCGGAGCAGTTCATGACTCGAATTTATGCATTTCAATGGCAATACTATCAGCAAATTACATTTTAACAACTCGGAGGAATTGGCAGACAGGTTACATATACACACACACACACACACATATATATTATATATATACAC
>JAQIUQ010007723.1:137500-140720 GCA_030378365.1 Hybognathus amarus | reverse complement strand
ACCACAGTACCATTAGTTATTAATGTCCTGCATTGCTGTTTCTAGGTGCATGCGTGAATGTAAGGTATGTGTTGGGATTTCTGATATACATCACTCACCTGAAGGATTATTAGGAACACTATACTAATACTGCGTCTTACCCTTCTCCTTCAGAACTGCCTTATTCTCCATGGCATTTATTAGAGAAGGTGCTGAAAAGCATTCTCTTAGAAACGTGGCCCATATTGATTGGATAGCATCTTGCAGCTGATGGAGATTTGTGCGTGATGCACATCCATGGCGTGCGCAAGCTCCCCCGTTTCCCATTGCACCATTGGTCGTTAGATTTGGTGAGTCTGGGGGGCCCCATTTCGTACAAGTGAACTCATTGTCATGGTTTAGAAACCAATTTGAAATGATATGAGCTTTGTGACATGGTGCATTATCCTGTTGGAAGCAGCCAGTCAGAGGATGGGTACATGCTGGCCATAAATGGATGGATACATGGACAGAAACCATGCTCAGTTGAGCTGTGGCATTTAAACGATTCCAATTGGCTCTAGGGGCCTAAAGTGTGCCGAGAAACAGAGCCTCACACCATTACACCACCACCATCAGCCTGCACAGTGGTAACAAGGCATGATGAATCCACTGATCTCATTCTGTTTACGCCAAATTCAACTCTACCATCTGAAGTCTCAACAGAAATCGAGACTCATCAGACCAGGTAACATTTTTAAAGTCTTCAACTGTCCAATTTCGGTAGCTCTTCAGAATTGCAGCCTCTTTTTCCTCATTTATAGTGGCAAATGAGTCGTACCCGGTGAGGTCTTTTGCTGTTGTAGCTAGGGATGGGCATGATTAATCGACGATCGATTATTGATCATAAGATTTTCGTCGATCACGTTAATTTATTCGATTCATTAAACTAATGCTGCTGCATTGCGTGGTGTTATTGGAAAGTGAACGTGCTTCCCGGGCTGGTCATGACAGCCGCGGAGGTACCTGACTGTGCATCCCGGCAACGTCAGTCCCTCATCAGAGCGTGGTGTTTCATGGCTGGACTGAAGCATTTAGTTTACACTCGACGCGTCCGCGGCAAAAATTAGTATAAATATAAACAGCCCTGAAGTGCCAGGCGAAAGTGTAAACAAGGCTTGACGGTCACCATCCAGGTTGCAGTCGTCGTGCGTGGCCCCAGATCATGTCATCAACATGCTTATCTTTCTCAACAAAGTCAGTAGGCTGGAGCAGAAGTTGTATGTGAGTTATTTTTTATGAAGCTTTAAGTAACCTTGCCTAACTGATTGTTAGGTAGGCTAATCTCCCTCACCCTTTCTCGACTCCGTGCTTTGATTGACGTTACATTTTCGACAAAACCTGTCAGATCTAAATGTTATTATGTTTTTGGTTAAGTTATTTCTATTATTTGTTTGGAACAAACAGGGTCTCAGCGAGGGGCCAACTCAGCAGCTGCAGGTTCCATTGCGTTAAGCATGCCGCCTCAAGGTTGTGCGTTGGTGTGGCTTCACAAATGCTTTTCTGCATACCTCGGTTGTAACGAGTGGTTATTTCAGTCAAAGTTGCTCCTCTATCAGCTTGAATCAGTTGGCCCATTCTACCTCTGACCTCTAGCTTCAACAAGGCATAAATGCATGCATGCAACTGTGCCATGTGATTGATTGATTAGATAATTGCATTAATTTGAAATTGAACAGGTGTGCCTAATAATCATTTAGGTGAGTGTGGCCAGTGATGTATGTCGAAATAGGTACAGTAAGTTTTTTCCCATACAAATAAATTATGATCATATAATGAAAATGAATGCTGACCACAGAATGCAGATATATAAGAGCAGCTTGGACATAAATATCTCCTTTGTTTTACACAAGAAAAAACACGACGATGAGTAAATCAAGACAGAAAAAAGAGTGAACTGTCCCTTTAAGAGCTAAAATAAAAAGCAATTACAGACGCATGAATCCTCACATGGAATTTATCGTCCAGGTAGTTCAAGATATCACTCTATTGTGTGAAAATATTTAAGAAATAGGTCAGTTTATAGCATACAGAGCACCTAAGGGTAGTTGTGGGTGTCAAAGAGACCTCATTTGTTCTGAGAGCAGAGAGCGGAGGAAGAATTTGTTTGTTTGTCATGTGCTTGCTTATCTGACTTAGCCTACTGCTTTAGGCAGATCTGGTTTGGCTGACTTTGGTCGAATAGGTAAATGTCACTGTTCGCTGGAGAAGTCTGAAAGATGCTGGTTTTGTAAGTCTGTTTCCTTCTGCTATTTCTCACATTTTCCTTCCTTTCTTGTTCTTGTTCGCTTTTTATTTCTGCTTGCTGTTGGTTGGTTGGCTGAGAGTTTTATAGGCGTTTGATTGGCTGGAAACCCCTTTTAGTTTGTACCTCAGCATATGATTGGCTGCTGTTTGTTACTGATTTGCTGTCGGTGAGTGTGTGGTGACTCAGCCTGGCGCATGATTGGCTGCAGCTGCCTGAGCTGTGCTTAAGTCGCAGTAGAAGAGAGAAACAGTGAGCAAGAGAAGCAAAAGTAGGTCACTAGGTCAGCAGGTCAGTGAAGCATCTACTGACATCACAGTTACAAAACCATTGCTCAGCCTACTGTTAACGCCACAACCGAGCAAGAAATGCCACGGACTGCATTACTTTCCTATTTCTTTTTCTCTTTTGCTTTTATGTCTTGTTTTATCCTTTTTCACATGATGGTTTTTTTTTTGTTCACAAGCCCTCCCCTCATTTTTCTTCTTCTTGCATGCCGCCTTATCCCTTTTTCTTCTTTTCTAGTACCCGCTTTTCATGGGTTTACATGCCTTGCTTTTTGTCAAATGTCTTGCAAATTGACTGAACAGAAAATATTTGACTCCAGTTCTCCATTGGATCTCCACATGTGCCCTTCACATGTTTTCCCAGAATCCCCCCTGTCCCTCTCCCTTTCTGTGTTCTCCCCATTCTAAGAAATCCTTAGGATATCTATTTTTGTATGTGCAAATGACATGTTTTATGTGTTAAGGAAATATCTGTGGCAGAGTTGGAGGATTCCTCTTCCTTATGTTCCCTGTAGTAGTGAAGCATTAAAAGAATGAACAGTTTGTATACATATACTATATATATATATATATATATATATATATATATATATACATGTATGTATATGTATAAATATATATGTATGTATATATATGTGTGTATATATATATATATATATATATATATATA